>JAJKFI010000017.1:5468203-5480057 GCA_029204185.1 Lerista edwardsae | reverse complement strand
TAATAATAATAATAATAATAATAATAATAATAATAATAATAATAATAATAGTATTTATATACTGCCTTTCTTGGTCATTAGATTGCTCCTCTGATTTTAATTCAAGGCAGTTTACATAGGCAGGCTTTACCTCTAAATCCGCAAGGGGTATTTAAAAATTACAAAGTTCTGTCTTTCAAGAACTACAACAACATACAGATGGAACTTTCGTGGTTTAGTCCTTCTTTCTGGCCACACAATTGCCTTCCTGCTGGCTGATAAAGAGCTTCTCTGTTCCCACCAAAGAAACAGCTGGCCCAGCACAACTCCTCTCTCTCAGGCAGCAGGAGACAGCTCAGCTCTTATCAGTCGCAATTCTCAAGGTCTGCCGCTCATGGAAGCTTCCGGTGTTCTCGAACTGGCGACCTTTGGATCTTATCTTTGGGAGAACAGAGGCTTTAACCCTCTTGACTAAACCTCCTGCCCCCTTCCTGTTAATATTAATGCATATTAATACATCAAGCCCCCTTTCTGTAGCACTGCCTTTTCATCTGGAAATTGAAGGAGACGCTTGTGGAGCAATCCATATCATTGCTGTGCCTGTAAGCATGAATGCCTGACAGGGTCAGTGAGTGTCGGGCTGTGCACCATAGTTATTGCTGCTGCTTCTGTTGGCAGTGGCAGTTAAAGGTTTGTCTAGGATCTACCAAATTCCACCCAGGATTTTAAGGTTTCACTTAAGAACATAAGAACGTAAGAAGAGCCCTGCTGGATCATGCCAAAGGCCCATCTAGTCCAGCTTCCTGTATCTCACAGCGGCCCCACCAGGTGCCCCAGGGAGGCATGAGACAACAAGATGCTTGCATCCTGTTGCCACTCCCCTGCACCCGGTACTCTGAAGTAGCCTACTACTAATGTAAGGAGGTTGCACAATCCATCATGGCCTATAGCCCACGATGGACTTTTCTTCCAGAAATCCGTCCAATCCCCTCTTAAAGGCATCTAGACCAGATGCCATCACCACCTCCTGTGGCAAAGAGTTCCACAGACTAACCACCCGCTGGGTAAAAAAGTACTTCCTTTTATCTGTTTTAACTCTCCCAACCCTCAATTTTAGCAGATGCCCCCTGGTTCTGGTGTTGTGAGAGAGGGAAAAGAACATCCCTCTATCGACTCTATTCCTTCCGTGCATTATTGTGTATGTCTCAATCATGTCCCCCCTCAGGCGCCTTTTTTCTAGGCTGAAGTGTCTTTCTTCATAAGGGAGGTGCCCCAGCCCCGTAATCATTTTTGTCGCTCTCTTCTGCACCTTTTCCAGCTCCACTATGTCCATTTTGAGGTGCGGCGACCAGAACTGTACGCAATATTCCAGGTGTGGCCTTACCATCGATTTGTACTTTTCCAAGTTTGCTTAACTCAAAATGTCAAAATGTGTTCTTCCCAAGGCATATTCCTGGAGTTTTATAGGCTGGGAGCAGGGGCATAGCTAAATAAGTGCCCGTGGATGCAGTTGCAGTGGACAACAAGCTTTACGGGGGCAACAAGCTGAGCTTGACGCTAGTGGGAAAACCGTAGTAAGTGCAAATAATACCATCATGTAATATACCATCCGATGCAGAATTTACTGCAGAACACAATGAAACAAATAGGAGTGTAATATCTTCATTCTATCAAACGTTTTGGCCAAAACAACAACAATAAAATGAAAATACAACTGTGAACATAAGAGCATAAGAAGAGCCCTGTTGGATCAGGACAAAGGCCCATCTAGTCCAGCTTCCTGTATCTCCCAGTGGCCCCACCAGGTGCCCCAGGGAGGCACGAGACAACAAGATGCCTGCATTCTGTTGCTACTCCCTTGCACCTGACATTCTGAGGTAAATCCTGAGGTAAACACACTGGTGGCCAGTCAAGATTCTCCACAGCATTTCTCTGTGACAACCTCCACAACCTGATGTTCCTCTTCAGACATGGACTCATAGGAACATAGGAACAGTTCCACTGGATCAGGCCAAGGCCCATCCAATCCAGCTTCCTGTATCTCACAGCGGCCCACCAGGTGCCCCAGGGAAGCACGAGACAACAAGATGCTTGAATCCTGTTGCCACTCCCTTGTACCCGGTACTCTGAAGCAGCCTACTACTAACATGTGATGTCACATCCTGTTGTGACATCACTTCCGGGGCATCATTTTGCCCCCTACACTGGGCTACACTTTAATTATCTGGTAGAGGGAGGGAATTCCTGCTCTCCTTTCCACCCAGAAACATGCAAAAGAATAATACACACAACAAAACAAAACAAAACAAAAAACAAAACAAAAAACCCACAATCTTCTTTTTGCCCAAAGTCAGTAAATGTCTCATTAGTGGCATCCAAAAATCCTAAAATAAAACAGAGCTGAACCCAAAAGGATATCGGAATAATGAAATAACAAAGTAGAGCTGAGGGGAATCATGTGCATCTATAGTAACTTGGAGGTCTATGAAAAAATAAACTGCCCTAGGCTTGGTCTGATCACGCATGGGAAAAGAGAAGAGGTAGGAGGGGGCAGTCACTTATGGATGCCTACTCCAGACTGACAAAGGAGGGACGGCTGTTCAGTAGGTTACATGATTTACATTTGTGCTTAATTAAGTTGAACCCCAACCTCAGTCTGGTGTCTTCCTTGGGGGGGGGTGCAAGGCTTATAGTCTAAAATGCCAGATGCAGGGGAGTCATGTGCAACCTCCTGGTTTTAGGAATAGGCTATCTCGGAACAACAGATGCAAGGATGCAGGTATCTTGTTGTCTTGTTTGCTCCCTGAGGCAGCTGGTGGGCCACTGTGAGATGCAGGAACCTGGACTAGATGGGCCTTTGGCCTGATCCAGCAAAGGCTTTTTTCTTATGTTCTTATGTTCTTCCAGTGTGCCAGAGTGAAGAAGTGAGTTTCATCATGTGTTTAAACACAGTGATTGAAGGGGCATTCATTTCATTCTGTAGGGAAGCCCATGCAGGCAGAGGACCTGTAGCTCTACAGCAGAAGGGTACAAATTAAATACCTGCTGCCTCCAGATGAAAGCTCTTTAGCTGTGGAACTGGGGGAAAAAATTGAAGAGCCGCTGCTGCATTGGCCAATGTTGGACTAGATGGGCCTGGGCAACATCCGACAACGTTCCTAACTGGGAGAATTCAAATAGTACCCGTTTTCCAGCCCCCCAGCACAAAATTAAATTTTAAAGGGCTCAGGGGAAGGAAAGAGGTGTCCTCAGCATCAGCAGTGAGCCCTTCTGGCGTGGCGAGTCTTCAACACTTCCGTATTCTGATGCTGGGCTTGTTCTAGGCGTATTCTGGGTGACGTCAGTGTTGTCACAGGGTCAAATATTGTTCGCATAGTCAAAGCAATGGTTTTCCCAGTAGCAATGTATGGATGTGAAGCTGGACCATAAGGAAGGCGGAGCACCGAAGAATAGATGCTTTTGAATTAAGGTGTTGGAGAAGACTCTTGAGAGTCCCCTGGACTGCAAGGAGATCCAATCGGTCAATCCTCCAGGAAGTCAAGCCTGATCGCTCCCTGGAAGGACAAATTCTGAAGCTGAAGCTCAAGTACTTTGGCCACCTCATGAGAAGAGAGGACTCTTCAGAAAAGACCCTCATGCTGGGAAAGATGGGAGGCCAAAGGAGAAGGGGGCGGCAGAGAATGAGATGGTTAGATAGTGCCACCGAAGCAATGAACATGAAATTGGGTGAACTCTGGAAGCTAGTGGAGGACAGGGAGGCCTGGCGTGCTGTGGTCCAGGGGGTCGCGAAGAGTCGGACACGACTTAGCAACTGAACAACAACAACAACAATACATTTCAATATATTTTGTAACATTTCATGAATCATCTTCCAAAATTTCTTTGCTTCCTCACAAGTCCACCACATATGATAATACGTTCCGTCTAATTCCTTACATTTCCAACATTTTTTGAAGTCCCTGTATACCTTTTTGCAATTCTATCCGGCGATAAATGCCATCTATAGAACATTTTATACAAATTATCTTTAAATGTCATCGCTTTCGTCATCTTTATATTTGTTTTCCACATTTGTTCCCAATCATCTATCATTATATTATACCCAAAATTCTTTGCCCACATCATCATCATATCTTTGACTGTTTCATCCTGCACTTTAATTTGTAAGAGAAATTCATACATTTTTAAATATATTTTCCTTCATCTTCTAGAAATAGTTTATCAAAATTTGTTTTTTTCATTAAAAAAAACTATTTTTTGCCTTCTCCAACTACTTACAATCTTAGTTGTAATTCATTTCATCTATCTATATCTATATCTATATCTATATCTAATTCTCTTTTAGTATACAATTCTCCTTTGGGATTTAAAAATTCATAACATCTCTTATTTTATCCTGCATAACTTTTGACCCAACTACACTGATTGCAACCCAACGGGGCTATACACTATCAGGGGGATAGATGTGAAGCTATCCAGCAGAGTGGTGGAGTTTGCAGCCAAGGACGCCGAGCAAAAGGAACACACTGAAGCCAACGATTCCTCTACCAACTCAGTCAGTACAGCAGTATTTACAGCAGTACAGCACAGCAAACACAGACGTGGGAGCACAACACTTCGACCATGACCCACGCACAGTGTTGTGAGCATTCTGGTTACATACAGCTCTGCTCCAACCAGATCGCTCTGATTTGCCTAACGAGGCAAGTGCTTTCACCTGTGCTTCAGTGATTCAGCACTTTTCCCATCACAGCTGTTTGTGATTGCCTCTGTCGGGCCTTGGATTCTTCAGGCCTACAAATTATCTAGGTTTGGGCGCTTGGCAAACCTTGACATACACATTGGTCCACTTGGGGTGCAAGAAAACTGCTTTTGCTATCTGACTATAACTGCAAAAGCACGGAGGCAGTTACGACCCCAGCAAGCCACAGCAGACGACAGCAACTTACACTTGGCTGGGTGGATCACAAGCTGCACTAACCTGTGCAATTAGCTGCAGCTTCATTTGGTACCTTCTCAGTGCTAGCACAGACACTTTTGTGTCTCCCAAGATACCCTGGACCCTGCTTGCATCTGTGGGACTGGATGTGGTTTGCCCACCACACGGAAAAGGTAAAGGCTGCCCCAGCTCAGGCTCTTTGAAGATCTTCTCTTACTATTTCTGTCTCCAGAAAAAAAGAAAAAGAAAAAACTTCACCTGAACAAGGTTCATTATTGTGGGTTTGGGGGGAAATTAAAATTACAGGCCTGAAACTCAGACCAGCTTGTCCAAAAGAAAACAAAGTCTCTGTGAGAGCTGAGAAATCTGGGCTGAATTTAGACCAAAGTCTGCCTTGCCCTGTATCTACCGCTTTGGGTGCAAAAGCCAACCTCGGTGGCACATGGTTTCAACTAGGGGTGGTTTAACCTCAAATTCCAAGTCCAACCTGCCAAGCAAGGAATGAGTTCACAAAGCCTGTAATTGCTGGATCCACAGCTGGTAAAAATTGAGCCGGCTCAGGGGAATTTCAAGGGCAAGTCCACTTAAGGGAGAGAATAAGAGGCTGACTTGTTTTCCATTGTCCTGCATTACATGCAATCATTAAATACCACCAGTTTTCAAACAGACCTCCTTGAAACCTTTTTAGGGGTTCCTTGATGAGAAAGTAATGATGGCCAAATTTTCCTTTGTCATTTACAGTAATTTTATATAGATAGGCATGTGTGCATATGTATATATTTTAAAAAAACCAACAACAGGGCATAATTCACACTCAAGCATTTGTAAGGTCTAGTGTATAAGAGGCCAATCCCCTCCAACTTTCCAGCCCTGATGCAGCTGTGCCAACAAGGTATTGCAGGCATCCTGTAGTGGGGAGGCAGTCACTGAGGCCTCCTCAAGGCAAGGGAACATTTGATCTCTTGCCTAAGTGTTGCATTGTGGCTGTATGCACACAGGAAAGATCATAGAATTGGAAGGGTCCTACAAGGTCATGTAGTCCAACCCCCTTCCTGTAACAGGAAATCCCCCTAGAGCATCTCCAGCAGGTGCCTGTCAAGCCTCTGCTTGAAGGTTGCCAGTGAGGGAGAATCCACCACCTCCCTCGGCAGTCTGTTCCACTGTCGAGCTGCCCTTATCATCAAGAAATTCTTCCTGATGTCCAGCCAGAATCTCCTCTCTTGCAGTTCGTACCCATTGGACCTCGTTCTACTGCCAAAGGCAGATGAGAACACATTTGTCCCTTATTACAGCCCTACAGATATTGAAAGAGTGCCATCATATCCCTTCTCAGCCTTCCCTTCTCCAAGCTAAACATACCAAGTTCCCTCAGCCTTTCCTCGTAGGATTTGTTTTCCAGCCCCCTGATCGTCTCCGCTGCTCTTCTCTGAACCTGCTCCAATTTGGCTGCATCTTTCTTGAACTAAGGTGCCCAGAATTGCACACAGTACTCCACGTGAGGTTGCACCAATGCTGAGTAAGTGGAATCACAACTTCTTGCAACTTGGAAGCTCTGGTTCTATTAATACAGGCCCTAAGAGCGCAATCATCAACTTCAACCAGGGTAAAGGGCAATGCAGCTCTGAGAGAAGAGAACAAACATTCCCTTATCTTGAGGAGGCCTCCGTGACTACCTTCAAAACTGCAGGATGCAGCACATGCCCCATTGGCACAGCTATGACAGTGCTGGAAAGCTGGGCACAAACCTAACCAAAGTCTCTTCCTTTGAAAGCAGTAACAGTGCTTTCACGGCCATTTTAAACACACTTCGCTACTTAGTTTATAAAAGAAAGGGCAACCAAAAGTCTGTCTTGTGAAGGAGTCAGCCAAATCCACCTCTCTGGGGCAAAAGTTCCAAAGCAAAGGGGCCACCACCAAGTAGGCTATGATCTCACTGTTTTTGTCCGTGCCTCTGTGAACACAGGAATCACCAGCAGGATCACCTCTGAAGATCTAAGAATATGTGGGAAAATATATGGGGGGTGATGCTACTTTCAGTGATCCTGGCCATAGACTATTTAGGGGTTTAAAGGTTGAAACCACCAAATTGAATTAGAAAAAACCTGAGAGTGCAATCCTAACCTGGTGTTAGGCCGGCACAGTTCGGCCAGCAAAACTTGGCCAACACAACGGACACTGTAAAGTATGTTTGGACCACTCTCGGAGTCAGAGAGGCCAGCACACAGGCGTGCGCCATCCTCCCTGACACCGAGGGTGGTCCAAACGCCACTCCCTTGTATCTGGCATTCTGAGGTAAATTTCTGAGGTAAAATTCTGAGGTAAATATGAGGTAAATAAAGCGAAGTATGGCCAGCACAAGGGACACCATAAAGTATGCTTGGACCACTCTCGGAGTCAGAGAGGCCAGCACACAGGCGTGCGCCATCCTCCCTGACTCAGAGAGTGGTCCAAATGTGCTTTGCAGTGGCTCTTGTGCCAGCCAAACATTGCTGGCCTAGCTGTGCCAGCCTAACTCCGGGTTAGGATTGTGCCCTGAGGCGGAGTCCGACCTGTAGCTTGTGCAAGGTCGCAAAGGAAACATGTTGCAGAAATGAAGATTGCCCTCAGGACTCCAGAAATCTTTGCCATAAAACCATTTTTCCTCCCACTCGTCAAATAACTTCCCTGCCCATCTTTTTATTGCTTCTCAGGTAATGTTTATTGCTTGGAAAGTAACTAATCACGGGTTGATGGGAGTGCGGATGCAATTAAAAGGATACCCTTCCCCTCTTAAAATGCAGAACATTTCGGAGCTTCATAATCATCTAGGTTTTATCACTTGGCTTTATTACTTTCAAAATATACAGCGCTCCTTAACAAAAAAAAAAAGAAGGTAATTGGCTCTTTACAATAATGCTGCCTCCTAATGTTCACCAGCAATCCTGAATGATCCTCCCCATTGCACAGGTCTTCTGCCTTAACTGTTTTACTCCCTTTCCCGGTTAGGTGTTGAAAGTTTGGAGGGCAAATGTTACTCATAAATATACTGAAAGCTGTGAGGCTGAGGGAAAACAGCAGACCCAAAAGATGGGGGTAGCACTGCAAATCAAAAGCAGTAGAGACAAGTGGAAGCAAAAATGGATGCAGACAAGGTGCTCCGTTTGAACGGCTGCAAGGGTAAATACCCTTTTTTCCCCTCTTTGATACACATCGAATGCATGCCCAGCATCCAAACTTGCATCAAACACATTCGCAGGTCCATGGGGAGTCATCCTATCTTTTTACCCAAGTGCAGTATTGAGTTTAAATGCGGGGTCATAAGTTTTTGTGGAATTTAAATTGCTGGGAGCAATGGGGTATTTATATTTGTATGAGTGATTGTTGTATGGTTGATTGTGCATATTTTAGTTTTGGTGTTGTCCAGTTTTACCTTGGGGAAGAGCACCTCATTTCGTTGCACCCAGTTGTGAGTGTAATGACAAATAAATTTCTTATGTCTTAAAGGTGGGGGGAAGGGGCCAGTTAGCATCTGATAAAATTATCCTATCAGAGCCCAATCCTATGGGCTCATATTGCTGTTGGTGTACCAGGGGCCGTAGACATATTTATGGCACCCGGAGAGGAAAGAGTGCTAGCACTGGGATTGCATACGGTATGGCTGGCTGGTGCTCCACCAGGGCCGGCCAGCAATAAGGCCTCCCGGAGCGGGGGGGGGATCCAGGCAGGGGGAGGAATGAGCGGGGGACGGGCAGAGTGGGAAATGGAACCAATGTCCACCGTCGGATCCTATCCTTCATCTTGGGCCATGTGGCCTGATATAGAGGCCCTCAAGCCTGCACCGGCCAAATAGCCTGTGCAGACATGAGGAGACCCATTGGCGGGCAGCCGCCTTTACTCCGTGGGAAGGGAACAAGCATCCCCTTCTCCCAATGTGCCTCCTATGGCTGCTGCAGCTCCCTTAGGATGCAGCAGTAGCTGTTTTAGCAGCGCTGTTCCTGTGGCTGCCCAGCGTCATAGGATTGGACTGCCCATTAGAAAGACAGGCAGGACCCTTGCATCCACCCTTGGGATTTTAATGGCTGGATTTGTGCACATGTATCTTCAAAGGAGTGTGTGCATTTTAGAATGAGCGTAATTTGGTTTTGGGTTTCTCCTGTCTCTGCTTTGACTGTTTCTTAAGTTTCAAAACAAACAGACTTCTCCCACATAAATGTTGTGCATTTACATACTTGCGCTCACATCCACACATCTGCTTGGAACATAGCCACAGAACCTGTCCTTTGTGCCCAGTTTCAGATTTGGACCGTGGTAATGTACTAATATAATATCTCATTCATTCATTCATTCATTCATTCATTCATTCATTCATTTTAAAACACAAAGGGCTTTTTTTGTTTTTTTGCAGAACTCTCAAAGTAGCAAATACAGTATATGTACTGTATTGGTAAGCAGTACAGGCGTGCTCTGGTATCCACTGATTCAGTATCCACTGTTTCAATTCTCAGATACAGTGATGCCTATTAAAAAGAATAGGGGAACGTTAAACAGATCTCTGTGTTTTATCTTGTAGCAAAACCACTGATGTGCCTCTATCTTTAAAAAGGCATCCCCAGTATCCACGGTTTCAGGTATCCACGGTGGGGTCCAGAACAGAACCCCAGTGGATACCGAGGCCTGCCTGTAAAAATTAAAGGAGAAAAGCGGTAAAAATAAGTCTAAAACAGTAAAAGCCACATTTCGCACCATAAACATGTTGTTTTTATGAAGGAACAACAGTGTACACCAGCAGAAGAATCCGATAACTGTGTAGTCAGGGGTTATAACCAGTGGCGCCATCTACAAATGAACTAACGGAACGCTGGGCGGGACTTACGCAGGGCTTCCGCGTGATTGGCTGCCTGCCCATTTCGTTCCGCAGCTGCCGTGGCCTCAGGGGGTGCCTGCTCGCCGGGGGAGACAGGTGGGGGGTGCGCCAAGTGCCTGGGCGAGCAGCGGGGAGGCGCCAACTGGGGGCAGCCCCCCCGAGGCCAGGGCAGCCGCGGAATGAAACGGGCGGGCTGCCAATCACGCGGAAGCCCCGCCCACGTCCCGCCCAGCGTTTCGTTAGTTCATTTGTAGATGACACCACTGGTTATAACAAGCAATTCAAACCAGAAGTGCAGCTAAACAATATGGTTGTTGACATCCCACCAAAAGGTTACAGACGATAAATGCTCCTCTCGATGAGGGAGATTTCGGAGTCCAGGTGTTGCCACCAAGAAGGCCCAGTAAAACGTTCCTGGACAAACTCTTGTCCTCCTTTTTTCTGTGCAATTGATCTCTGTAGCCAGTATTTTGCCTTTTCCCCAGCATCTCTGTGTAGCTGTCTATCTTTTCAAGTCTAGCATGGAAGCCTTGGTGAAAGAGAATAGGCTTCATTTCTCAGTCACTAACAAGGTGACTGACTGGCTGACTCAGATAGCTGACTGATGGCTCTGCGAGTCGGGTCGCCTCCCTAGCAAAACGCAGCAAAGTGATTGCAGTGGGGGACAGCAAAGTACACGGACCCAAACTTTGTCACCTGTCTTGCTTATGACGAGAACATTCTGGTACCAGAATTGCTAGCAATCGCTAGGACTTAGAAGCCAAATCGCAGCTGCTGCACGAACCGTGTGTAGCAGGCCCTGCATGTTCTTGTGCCCCTTGTATATATATTCATATTCGTGTGTGTGTGTGTGTGTGTGTGTGTGTGTGCGTGCACATCCTTGTGATGTATTAGTAATACATTATAAGTGTGAGGTTAAAAACATAAGAAGAGCCCTGCTGGATCAGGCCAAAGGCCCATCTAGTCCAGCTTCCTGTATCTCACAGCGGCCCACCAGGTGCCCCAGGGAGGCATGAGACAACAAGATGCTTGCATCCTGTTGCCACTCTCTTGCACCCGGTACTCTGAAGTAGCCTACTACTAATGTAAGGAGGTTGCACAATCCATCATGGCCTATAGCCCACGATGGACATTTCTTCCAGAAATCCGTCCAATCCCCTCTTAAAGGCATCTAGACCAGAACCCATCACCACCTCTTGTAGCAAAGAGTTCCACAGATTAACTACCTGCCTGGTAAAAAAATATTTCCTTTTATCTGTTTTAACTCTCCCAACCCTCAGTTTTAGCGGATGCCCCCTGGTTCTGGTGTTCTGAGAGCGGGAAAAGAACATCCCTCTATCGACTGTATCCATTCTGTGCATCATTTTGTATGTCTCAATCATGTCCCCCCTCAGGCGCCTTTTTTCTAGGCTGAAGAGTCCCAAACGCTGCAGTCTTCCTTCATAAGGGAGGTGCCCCAGCCCCGTAATCATTTTTGTCGCTCTCTTCTGCACCTTTTCCAGTTCCACTATGTCCTTTTTGAGGTGAGGCGACCAGAACTGTACACAATATTCCAGGTGTGGCCTTACCATCGATTTGTACAATGGCATGATAATATTGGCTGTTTTATTCTCAACCCCTTTTTTAATTACCCCAAGCATGGAATTGGCCTTCTTAATTGCTGCCACACACTGGGTCGATACCTTCATTGAATTGTCCACCAGCCTGTGGCGTCTCTACAGGGAGGGCAGAGCTCTAAGTGTTGCAAGAAGGCTTACCCTCTCCCTTGCTGCTGTAGCCAGTAAGCAATGCCAAGATGTTGCTTTTCCCTGTGAGGATTGGCTAAAACGGTGCAGGAGAGGAGTGATTTCCACTGCAAGGTAAGGCTTCTTGCAAAACTTGGAGATTTGCCCTCCCTGTAGAAACGCCTCTGCCACCAGCACCCCAAATTCTCTCTCTCTTGAGCTGTCACAGACAGCTCAGAACCCATAAGCCTATAGGTGACATTTTGGTTTCCCTGAGGCACCTGGTGGCGTGAACCCATCTGTATTCCTGTGAGATACAGGGAGCTGGACTAGATGGGCCTTTGGCCTGATCCAGCAGGGCTCTTCTTA
>JAJKFI010000017.1:5435953-5462841 GCA_029204185.1 Lerista edwardsae | reverse complement strand
GAGAGAGAGAGAGAGAGAGAGAGAGAGAGAGAGAGAGAGACCACCAGGGACCAACATTGCTAAAATCACAATTCTAAAAGATAACACCATCATGCTATATACCATTGAATGTGGAATTTCACCCAGAATTCAATGGAAAACACCAGAGTGTAATATCTTCATTCTATCAAAAGTTATGGCCAAAAATCTAAAACCTAAAATTAAAACTAATAATGTAAAAATTCGTGATTTTTTTTTAAAAAAATTACAGTTTTACGGAATAACATCATCATGTTACATACCGTTGGGTGCGGAATTTCACAAAGAATTAAATGGAAAAACGGGAGTGTCGTATCTTTATTCTATCAAAAGCTATGGCCAAAAGCCTGAAAACTGAAAATACAACTTTTTTAATGTAAAAGCTGCAATTTTAAAAACAAATCATTACTATGAGTCAGTTCTCACTTCCATGTATCAGAGCTAATACTAGAACTCTTATTTAATTGTGTGAGTGTCATCAAATTGGCCACGGGTTTTTTGTTGGTTACTAATTTGTTGGGTGACCTGTACTATAGTTAAAATAAATAAATAAGGTTGATGGGGGTAACACCAACACTAGCGATAACACTGCATGTAGGTTGTGCATATGGTATTGTAATTTATTCTGTGTAGTGTGGGAGGAGGAGATCCATCATGGGGGGGGGAGTGACACGCTGACCTCCCGCACCGGGTGACGCAAATTCTAGTGACGCCACTGCTGCCAGGTCTGGCATACCCTTCGTGTGGCCTTTCCCATCCATGTGGCAGGGGCCCCCCGAGTCACTGCTGCCGCCACCATGGGAAAGTCTGCTGGGCATGATCCTGGCCATGTCAGGCAACCCGGGTGAGTGGGGCCCTGAGTCAGATCCTGCACAATTATTTAAACATATAATATCATATCTAAAACGTGCAATATGTAAACACTTAAAACATCGTCAGCTTGCCTTAGAAATGCAAACTTCCACACCACTTCCTCCAGCAGATATCTGTCCTGGACATTATTCCCTTTCCATCTGCATTTTCAGCACACAAAAGAGGGTATAATTCCTACCATACTTTACAACAGCAGAACGAGGCTCCTAAGCTACCCCTAAATCTTTACAATAGTCAATAAAACAAAAACCAAATACACCCTCTACAACTGTGAATGCCTCTCTAATCCACTTTACTTCTGGCACATAATTTAACATAAATCCCCATTCCTGATAAGACTTTTATCAGCGCAGATCTGGAAAGCGTTGAGTACAGCAGGAGTTTTATTGTGCACTGAAGAGCAGAGGAAACATATGTAGAATATGTTCCCCACCAACACCATCATGCCACCGAGTTTCTGTCAGTGTGGTTATTTATATTTTTCTGCCATGCTTCATGAAGTTTTCTCCATAGGAATGTAGAGGCAGTTTGTCTTTCCCAAAAGCCAAGGTCTGCATCTGTCTCCAAAGCATCATAAGAACATAAGAAGAGCCCTGCTGGATCTGGCCATAGGCCCATCTAGTCCAGCTTCCTGTATCTCACAGTGGTCCACCAGGTGCCTCAGGGAGCACACGAGACAACAAGATCCCTGCATCCTGTTGCCACTCCCTTGCACCTGGCATTCTGAGGTAGCCTACTACTAACGTTAGGAGACGTTAGTAATCAGATACTCCTCTTCAGACATGTACTCATAGGAATCGCCCAGTGGATCAGGCCAAGGCCCATCTGGTCCAGCTTCCTGTATCTCACAGTGGCCCACCAGATACCTCAAGGAGCACACAAGACAACAAGATGCTTGCATCCTGTTGCCACTCCCTTGCACCTAGCATTCTGAAGTTATTGTTGTTCAGTCGCTAAGTCGTGTCCGACTCTTTGCGACCCCCTGGACCACAGCACGCCAGGCCTCCCTGTCCTCCACTAGCTTCCGGAGTTTGCCCAATTTCATGTTCATTGCTTTGGTGACACTGTCTAACCATCTCATCCTCTGCTGCCCCCGTCTCCTTTTGCCTTCCATCTTTCCCAGCATGAGGGTCTTTTCTAAAGAGTGCTCTCTTCTCATGAGGTGGCCAAAGTCTTTGAGCTTCAGCTTCAGGATTTGTCTTTCCAGGGAGCAAATTCTGAAGTAGCGTACTACTAACGTAAGGAGGTTGCACCACCCCTCATGGCCTATAGCCCACGATGGAGTTTTTTCCAGAAATTTGTCCAATCCCCTTTTAAAGGCACCTAGGCAAGATGCCATCACCACCTCCTGTGGCAAGTAGTTCCACAGAGTACAGATCACAGACACTCTGTGCTGGAAGGGAACTGAATGATGCTCAAAGAACACCAGCTGCAGAGGTGACCCCCTAGGAGTTGGTCCTGAGCAGAGACAGGCTTTCTGACTGAAGTGGCCAATTTGCCAGCCAAATTTGCGAGACAGTAGGTGTGGAAGCAACCAGCTACACATGGTTTACAGACTGATGCTGGGAAACCAACAAGTAAGAAATTTGCAGTTAACTTTGTAAACTTC
Organism: Lerista edwardsae; assembly: GCA_029204185.1. NCBI lineage: Eukaryota > Metazoa > Chordata > Lepidosauria > Squamata > Scincidae > Lerista > Lerista edwardsae. The sequence continues at coordinate 5,460,341 of JAJKFI010000017.1, read as the reverse complement.
AGCCTAAGATGTGGGTTGTTAGGAATGCTTCTTACCGACTTTGGTGGGTGCAGTGTTTGCCTTCATCCCATCCAGGTTAAACTGCACTTGCCATGGGGCTTCCTTTTCAAATGGTTTAGAAATATCAACTGGTTCACAGTGTGATTGCTTAGATGTTCAAGAATCCCAGCAGCGCAACAGGAGGGGGAGGGGGGAGTTCTGGCCTGTGGCATTGGCTGCCGGTTCATTTCCCAGCCCAGGTCAAAATGCAGGTGTTGACCTTTCAAGCTGTCTACGGCCTGGATCGAGATCACTTTAAGGACCACTTTTGCCCACGTGAACCTGATAGGCTTTTTGATCTGCCTCACCAGTTCTGCTCAAAAGACCCAAACTGGCACAGTGGAATCCAGTAGCAGGGCCTTTTCTGTGGGGGCACCACACAACTTGAGCTCTCTGTGGAAAGTGCTTCCAGTTTCTCTCCTCCTTGCTTTTTGATGGACTAGGAGCCGGGGCTGGCTTTAGGCCAACGTGACGTTTGTTGTCACGCTGGGCCCCACACTTTTGGGAGGCCCCGCACTGGCGCAGCCAGTGGCTCTCTTCCTGCTGCGGCCAGGATCTCTGTGAGCCAGTGAAGTGAGTGGAATGGCTGGTCATTGGGCCAGCGCACCTGCCCGGTCTCCAAACAGCCTGAAATAGGCCTCCGGGAAGCTATTGGTGGTGACATCATCACGTCACCGCCAACTATTTCTGGGTGCTGCACTTTGCAAGTTGCACCGTAAGCGCTCTTCTTGCCATGGCAATATAGTGAGTGGGGGGGGGCACATAGGGCCGCACTGCTTCTGGGGCTGCCCCTGACCTGAATGGTGGTGCAATTTTGATCTGGAAAAAGACCCCGGGGTCTTAAACAGCCACTCTCCATTTCCCTGCGCTGAACAAATTGCCATCTCCTGCAGCTGCATGTCAGTTTGAACAAACAAACAAAATATCGGGACATCCATCACACACGGAAGGTGTCGTTTCTCCCTTATTTGTTTCCCTATGACCGTAGCAAATGGCCAAGAAGGGACTGGCTTTCATTTTGCAGGTAGATATATGGCTCTGTTTTCTGAATGGAAGGCAAAGGCACATTTGGAATTCAGTTTCAAAACCGTTTTGATGAATCATGCCAACTTTCGGTCCCTGTAGAGAAGGTTTGTACACAGATCCTCTTGATTACGTGCTACCCTGCTGTAAAGAGCTGCTCTGTTACTTAATATAGAAGGAGCTTACCGACTTCTGTCTGTAAAATGTTGTAGGCTATTCCACAGAAATGCAGGAGCCATTGGTGCAAGGGAGTAGTACTGTGTTATTGTCTGACACCCTTCATAGGGAATCCCTTTTCAGAAGAACCGTTCAAAACCAGCTGTCCAGAACGCAGCATACATGTTCTCAGAACTGAACCCTTAGAATCATAAACACAATAGCTCTTTATCAACATAGATATTCACCAGATTAAATATTAAAAACCCAGGTCCATTCCAATGCTTTATGTATGCAAATCACGCTCTGGCAATCCTTTCTTCAGTGATGTACTATGAGACATTGGTATAGAATTATTTTGAAAACTCTATACCCCCGTTGCGCCGGCCGAATACTGTCGCAAACGTGCCATCAAGTACATCAGCATCAGCAGTATGGCGCTGGACCAGTGCAAGGAGCAGCACCAATGCTCGGGCACCAACGCAACCGCCAGCAGCGCCGGCCTTGTGCCGGTTGAGCTTTGGCGGGGCGCAATCGGCGGTGGGTCTCGTCAAGGGTGTTCCAGAGGCGTGCTGGGGGTGTAACTGAGCAGTGCAGTGGGCAGAGACGGGGTTTGTGACACAGGACAGCCGTAGTGCCAAATCCTAAACCCCGTCCCCAGCCTCAGCGGCCCTGATTCGGGCCACTCCTGTGCATGTGCACTGCTCCTGCAAAACAGCAGGCACAGATCCTAGCAGCCCCGTTGGGATGACTGGAGCTTACGCAGGTGTAAGGTGAAAACCCCTTGGCCTGCACTTCACTGCTGCCGCTGCCTCCTAATGGACTTTTGGATACAACCCTGTTATGTCGGCCTTACTTAGGAATGGGCTGTCAGTGAAAGGTGATCCATTCATAGTACAGGTCAGCCAGGCTTTACTCTGTAAGTAAACATGTCTTCGAGTATCCTTATCAAAAGCTACACCTCCCCGCAAGAAGAAGAAAAAACTACCCCTTCCCAATAACAAAATGGCCCAGCTCAGACATCACATACCAAAGCCATTTGCTGGAGCAGGAAAGAGGAAAATAACATGTTTTCCTGCCCTCCCATCCTCCCACAGATAGAACCAACCAGTTTTCCAAGCTCAAAGGTCACAAGAAATTGCAGTGAAAGCTTTCAGTCTCCTCTCTTTCTGTGCTAACATTGTTGCTCTCGTGTATTCAGAGGCCGCTGATTCCAAAGGTGGCCGCTATCCATCTATAGGCTCATCCTCCGTGGATTTGTCCGTTCCCCTTTTGTCACCATCTGAACAGTTTGCAGCAGTGAATTCCACAGATTATCTGCACCTTGTTAAAGACAAACCTCTTTTACATTTACAAAATTACAAGTAATTGCAAAATACCCTGCACATACTTGAGGAGGCCCATTGGCGGGCCAGTGCCCTTACTTGGGGAAGAGGGTGAGAGCCCCCCTTCTCCTGAGGTGCCTCCTACATCTGCCATGATGTCCTTAGGATGCAGCTATAGCCGTTTTGGCACAGCTGCTCCTACAGAGGCCTGGCAGCTTTATTGTTGTTGTTCAGTCGCTAAGTCGTCTCCAACTCTTCGCGACCCCCTGGACCACAGCACGCCAGGCCTCCCTGTCCTCCACTAGCTTCCGGAGTTTGACCAATTTCATGTTCATCGTTTCAGTGACACTATCTCACCATCTCATCCTCTGCCGCCCCCTTCTCCTTTTGCCTTCCATCTTTCCCAGCATGAGGGTCTTTTCTAAAGAGTCCTCTCTTCTCATGAGGTGGCCAAAGTATTGGAGCTTCAGCTTCAGGATTTGTCCTTCCAGGCTTGACTTCCTGTAGGATTGCCCGATGGGATCTCCTTGCAGTCCAGGGGACTCTCAAGAGTCTTCTCCAACACCATAATTCAAAACCATCTATTCTTCGGCGCTCCGCCTTCCTTATGGTCCAGCTCTCACAGCCATACATGACTACTGGGAAAACCACAGCATTGACTATGCGAACCTTTGTTGGCAGGGTGATGTCTCGGCTTTTTATTAAGTTGTCCAGGTTTGTCATAGCTTTCCTCCCAAGAAGTAAATGTCTTTTAATTTCATGGCTGCAATCACTGCGGTGATCTTAGAGCCCAGGAAAATAAAGTCTGTCACTGCTTCCATTTCTTCCCCTTCTATTTGCCAGGAAGTGATGGGTGTGGTGGCCATGATCTTAGTTTTTTTGATGTTGAGCTTCAAGCCAATTTTGGCACTTTCCTCTTTCACCCTCATCAGAAGGTTCTTTAGGTCTTCCTCACTTTCTGCCAGTAGAGTGGTATCATCTGCATATCTAAGGTTGTTGATATTTCTCCCAGCAATCTTGATTCCAGCTTGTGAGTGATCCAGCCCTGCCTTCCTCATGATGTACTCTGCATTTAAGTTGAATAAGCAGGGTGACAGTATACAGCCTTGTTGTACTCCTTTCCCAATTTGAAACCAATCAGTTGTTTCAACTATTTGCCTGTAAACCGCTTTGTGAACTTCGTGTTGAAAAGCGGTATATAAGTACCAATTGATTGATTGATTGATTGATTGTTCCATGTCCAGTTCTAACTGTTGCTTCCTGACCCGCATAAAGGTTTCTCAAAAGACAGATAAGGTGGTCTGGTACTCCTAGAACTTGCCACAATTTGTTGTGATCCGCACAATCAAAGGCTTTGGTATAGTCAATGAAGCAGAAGTAGATGTTTTTCTGGAACTCTCTTGTTTTCTCCATGATCCAGCGAATGTTGGCAATTTGATCTCTAGTTCCTCTGCCTCTTCGGAAACCAGCTTATACATCTGGTAGTTCTCGATTCACATACTGCTGAAGCCTAGCTTGTAGGATTTTGAGCATTATCTTGCTAGCATGTGAAATGAGTGCAATGGTGCGGTAGTTCGAACAATCTTTGGCATTGCTCTTCTTTGGAATTGGAATGTAAACTGATCTTTTCCAGTCTTGTGGCCACTGCTGAGTTTTCCAAATTTGTTGGCATATGGAGTTCAGCACTTTGACAACATCATCTTTTAAGATTTTGAGTAACTCAGCTGGAATGCTGTCACCTCCACTAGCTTTGTTGTTAGTGATGCTTTCTGAAGCCCACTTGACTTCACACTCTAGGATGTCAGGTTCGAGCTCAGTGACCGCACTATTGTGGTTATCAGGAACATTTATATAGTTCCTCTGTGTATTCTTGCCACCTCTTCTTAATCTCATCTGCTTCTGTTAGGTCCTTGCTGTTCTTGTCCTTTATTGTGCCTAGCTTCACACAAAATTGTCCTTTGATATCTCCAATTTTCTTGAAAAGATCTCTAGCCTTTCCCATTCTATTGTTTTCCTCTATTTGTTTGCATTGCTCATTTAGGAAGGCCTTCCTATCTCTCCTTGCTGTTCTCTGGAAATCTGCATTCAGTTGGGTATATCTTTCCCTTTCTCCCTTGCTTTTTGCTTCCCTTCTTTCCTCAGCTATTTGTAAAGCCTCTTCAGATAGCCACTTTGCCTTCTTGCATTTCTTTCTCTTTGGGATGGTTCTAGTTGCTTCCTCCTGTACAATGTTATACCCCAGTACTGCTATTCTCACTCTCTTGTGCACTATGAAGGCTACTCCATTTCTTCTAAGGGATTCCTGCCCACAGTAGCAGATATAAGAATTAAATTCTCCCATTCCTGTCCATTTTCGTTCATTAACTCCCATGATGTCGATGTTCATTCTTGACATCTCGCGTTTGACCACGTCTAGCTTACCTTGACTGATCTGACGTTCCAGGTTCCTATGCAGTATTGTTCTTTGCAGCATCGTACTTCCCCTTCACTTCCAGACACATCCACAGCTGAGCTTCCTTCCAGTTTTGGCCCAGCTACTTCACTCTTCACCCTGCCTACTAGTACCTGTGTTCTGCTCTTCCCCAGTAGTATAATGGACAACTTCCGACCTGAGGGGCTCATCTTCCAGTGTCATATCGTTTAGCCTTTTGTTCTGTAATCCATGGGGTTTTCTTGGCAAGGGTACTGGAGTGGGTTGCCATTTCCTTCTCCAGCGGATCACATTTAGTCAGAACTCTCTACTATGACCTGTCCATCTTGGGTAACCCTACATGGCACAGCTCACAGCTTCATTGAGCTACTCAAGCCCCTTCGCCATGACAAGGCAGTGATCCATGAAAGGGGCCCAGCAGCTTAGGATCTGGCTATTAACCAACTGTGCAGAAACTGCCTGTCCGCCTTCCAGCAGCCCAGAGTCCTTGCCAGTTCTGTTGCTTTGGTGGGCAGCAGAGACTTGGCCACAAACCAAGGGCCCTGGCCGATGCGGATTAGACAAAGCCACCCTGGGCCTGATTGCTGTCACATGTGGCAAAGGCCCTCTCCCCATGGCCATGGGAACATGGTTGTTTCCACCTGCTCGCATCCTAATCACCCCTGCAAGTAGGACAGCCCTACTTGTCTGCCATTTACTGCATCCCCACCAATTAAGCATCAATTAAGAGAGCACTTCCCCACATATCCTTGCAGTAACAGTCTCCCCTGACCCTGGACACCTTCACAGCACCCTGTCAGCACCCTGTAAGTTTTTTCTTGTTTGAATAAAGAGTCTTACCCCCTCAGCCTTGGACTGGACTTGCTCCTTTCTCTGGTCCAAGAGAACCTCCAGCCCACAGTCATTGCCATGGGCCGAAACACCAATGTATATTACAATGTCCAAAACATCAGTGCATAGACAAGGAACCTGTCTGTGGATTTGTCAAAAAATATTTATTGCTACTGTTTCTAGCAGCCAAGTTAAAGTGCAAAGGATATTCCTGCCTGCTTTCTGCTGTAATGTCACTCACTGTATTTTTATTTTTTTAATGAAATGTGCATTAATGAAATGTGCATTAAGACAATTTTGAAAAGGAAAAGGAAAAGAAAGGGGGAAAACACCTTCCAGGCAACCAGCGGCCTTTGGATCCCATGCTGATTCTGTCATTTAGCTTTCAGCAGGATAATTAGTGCCTCCTAGGGGGATTTTCACTTTACATGGGGGAGGCTGAGGAAGCCACTTTTCCCCACTGCTTTGGCTGCACAAGGCAGATCTCAGAGGGATGTGGCCCCCTGCCTGCTTTTTTGCCTGTGCACAGTACTGAGTGATTGGTGTCTGGCCATGAGCAGCTGGAGAGTGAAAAAGAAGAGGGTCTTCTGGCCAGTGAAAAGCTCATTTTGGATAGAATTACCTACCTGATTTCCACTTTGTGCTGGGTTCCCCCCACCAGTGGAAGTGAAGCTGATTAGATTTTGCCAAAGCTCCAGGAAACTGTTCAACTTCAGGAGAAAGTCTTTTTCTTTCCAAATTCCAAAATCTTGCTTTCCAAAATCTTTCCAAATTCTTCATGTCGTAGAGGCCTGCTTGGCCCAGGCCCCCAGAAGACCTGTCTCTATGCTACCATCATGTTAAAATGCATAACTGGATCCGTTTCAGGCAGGACAGATCTCCTTGCCTGAATTTTAAAAACCTTGTAGAAAATAATGAGGGGATTGGACGGATTTCTGGAGGAAAGGTCCATCGTGGGCTATAGGCAATGATGGATTGTGCAACCTCCTTACAAAGGTGGTGGGCTACTGGTACCGGGTGCAAGGGAATGGCAACAGGATGCAAGCATCTTGTTGTCTCATGCCTCCCTGGGGCACCTGGTGGGACGCTGTGAGATACAGGAAGCTGGACTAGATGGGCCTTTGGCCTGATCCAGCAGGGCTCTTCTTATGTTCTAATGCTAGGGTTGTTTTTAGAATGGTATCGCTAAATTTCGCACTGAGAGTGCAATCCTAACCTGGAGTTAGGCCGGCAGAGTTAGGCCAGCAAGGTTTGGGACACCATAAAGTATGTTTGGACCACTCTCAGAGTCAGAGAGGCCAGCACATAGATGTGCACCATCCTCCCTCACTTCAAGAATGGTCCAAACGCGCTTTACGGTGTCCCTTGTGCCAGACAAACGTTGCTGGCCTAACTGTAATTAAGATTAAGATTGTGCCGTGAGTAAAACTGTGACCTTTGTAAAGTAAGCAAATTTTGCATAGTTTCTTTTATTTTGCACAGTTTATTCTGCTGGTTTTTTTAAACAGCATAATTTTTCACTCTTGAAGCAGGAATGAATAGATTTCAGATTCTCAGTAGTTACTATTTATTTTATTACTATTTATTTATTTATTTTATTACTACTTTTATTGTCAGAAATTTAGGCGCTACCAGCACAGTTGACGAACTGTAGCTAGTTGCCAAATAGCGGTTTGCGGAATAATTTACTTTTCTGCATTTCTGCAGGAAGCTCAAACCAGGTTAGGATTGGGCTGCCCGGTTTATAGTATGGCAGAGCCACCAAATATCAGTATAAATTAGATGTGGAGCTTTCTGTGAGGAGGACTGTTTCCACCCTAAAATAGATTGCCTATCACTCCCTTCATGCTATGGTTGGCACTCAGTTTCTTGACACAGACTTTACAAAGCTACTGTTGGCTAACTTGGCTGCCTCCCCCCAAAAATACACCTTGTGTTTAATTTTCCATGGCCTGATTTCCCCCCGCTTTCTCCAGAGAGCGGCTGTTCTGCCAGAGACTCCCTGCTGGGCCTCCCCAAGGGCCCCAATCAGCAGCGTCATGCAGCCGGAACGCTGGGCGGGAAGAACGGGTGAGCGGCAGCCCACCCATTGCGTACCGCTCCGTTTCGCCGTCTTCCCCGCCCCCGCGAAACGGAGCGGTACGCAACAGGCGGGCTGCCGCTTACCCATTCTTCCTCCCCAGCGTTCCGGCTGCATGACGCCGCTGGCCCCAATGCCCACACTAGGTTAACTAGTTTCCCCTCCAGAGCAGCCTCAGAGATAGGCAAGAGGGAGGAGGTCCTTCACCCACTGGTTCTCCTCTCTTCCAGCAGCCTTGCTTGGATTCACCGGCTAGCTAGCCTCCTCCTTATCACCGGCTTAGCTCAAGATACCCCAAGACTAACTTGGCACCACAAAACCCCACCACCAAACAATAGGCAGTCAGCTTGCCTAAGCCACACCTTCCTCTTCCACTTGGTGGCTCCAGGGGCGTGGCAGCCATACAACTGTTCCCCACAGTTACTCCCCACAATAACCTTACCTTATCCAGTCCTTTAACAGTCAGTCACTCCATCCATCAGTCCACGGCCACTTTCCTTCCTTCACCTGCCCGGTGCTGCACAGACCTGGTGCTCATTACCCTTCCTTTATCAAACCATCCAGCACCTACCTGGTGCCCTCCTCCAGGACCTACCCAGGTGCCTTACTGCAGCTCCTGCCTCCAACTTTATGCTGAGGCAGGCCAATTGGTGTCTGTTGCTGAGCAGGCTTTACCATCAGCCACACCCATCTGCACCTGTGCCAACCTCCCTTCATAGTCAGGGGCCTCATCAGCCTGCAGCTGTGTTCCTGCTGCAGGCAAAGACCTTGGGGGTTAACCCTGTAATCCCTGGCTAATCTGGAACAAGGGGCCACTGCTGATACCATTCCCTATCTCCTCGGGGTATCTCCTGTCTTTTCCAATACAGCGGCCTGCTTTTATAGTTTGTAAATTCTTGTAAGCATGTGTTCACCCTTTTTTAAATACAAAATTTCCATGCTATTATAGAACAGCAAGCACCCACTGAGGGGATGCAGCAAATAACACAATAGCCCCCTTTCTCAAGTAAAAAAGTCATAAACCAAGAGTATAGCATGAGGGGCTGCGGGGAACCAGACATCCTTTTGTTACGGGTTTTGTGAATGTTGCTTTGGAATCTAATAACGGAATAGTCAAAAATGTGAAAGAGATATCACTTTCTATTGCGCTCACTAGCTGTTCACAGTTCCTTTTCCATGAAAACAGTAACAGCATATAGGGGAGGGAGAGAAGAGTATTATAATGAATACTTCAAATTAGTTAAAAACAAAAGGTCTGTTTGTGTAATGATAACTGGCTCTCCTATCTGGCTCTCCAAAAAAGGAAATACTTCTTTACCCAGTAGGTAATTAATCTATGGAACACCTTGCCACAGGAGGTGGTAGCTGCATCTGGCCTAGATGCCTTTAAGAGGGGATTGGACAGATTTCTGGAGGAAACGTCCATCATGGGCTATAGGCCATGATGGGTAGTGTAACATCCTTACATTAGTAGTAGGCTACTTCAAGAATGCCAGGTACCAGGGTAGTGGCAACAGGATGCAAGCATCTTGTTATCTCATGTGTTCCCTGAGGTATCTGGTGGGCCATTTAATTGTGAGATGCAGGAAGCTGGACTAGATGGGCCTTTGGCCTGATCCAGTGGGGCTGTTCCTATGTTTCTATAAGTCCATGTCTGAAGAGGAGCATCTTATTCTTTTAACCTCATATTTCCCTCAGAATTTTACCTCAGAAATTTACCTCAGAATGCCAGATACAAAGAAGTGGCCACAGAATGCAGGCATCTTGTTATCTCGTGTTCCCTGAGGCATTTGGTGGGTCACTGTGAGATGCAGGAAGCTGGACTAGATGGGCCTTTGGCCTGATCCTGTGGGGCTCTTCTTACGTTCTTAATCCTAACTGTACCAATTACTATTACTTGAGCCAGTCTTCATAAATATTGCCATAATTGGAAGAGGGGATAATTGTAAGTTTACTGTAAATGTAAACCATTTATGGAAGAGATTGTTCAGGTGGGAAAGAATCTGCTACAACTGAAAGCCAATACCGGCCTTCATTCTGAGCATCTCTGTAAAGTTTGTTTGTTTGTTTGTTTATTTCCCATGCCGAAGCAAATGCCCCAGGCAGCTTACATGAGCAGGCTGTTCTAAACCACCATTTTTTCAATGGGGTTTTTACAAATATACAGTATTCTTGTGCTCTGCCAATCCTCAGGCCCAGATGTTGCCTTCCCAGTGTGGTTCTCTCCTTTGGCTGCCTGCCATCAAGGCTCAGCAGGCAATCGCAGGTCAAGCCTGGACAGGTCCTCAAGGTCGTATTCCCTTCTTTGCCGGCTGGCCTTCTCACACACTCCACCTCAGCTCTCACTTGTGGAGAGCTAATCAGCTCCACAGCGACTCTGTTCTGCCACCACAGGTATTGCAGCTTCTCACAACATCCAACATCCATGGCATCTGTCTCCCATCCAAAGACAAACCGCAGATTCTCCTGCTTAGCTTCAGGCAGTACCAGCAGCTCAACCATCAGTCCACACCTCCTGCCCTGTCATCTTTGCTCTGACATCTTTGCAACCAAGCCAGGATGTTGAAGCCCTAATCAGAGACACCAGCAGGGTGAGGGCCATGTAGCTCTTGGTACTGCCGGGTAAAACAGCTAATGTAGACACACCACCAGAAGTGGGCTTTCAAGATCTAACCCCACATTCTAGCCTGCTGGGAAATTAATGTTTTCTGATGGTCTCGAGCAGCAATGGAAAGGCCTGAATTATTCAGCAGTTCTGGCTTTATGAATGCAGTTCATTAGAAACATTTTCTCCACTTGTAATGCATGTGAATCAACAATTATTCACGTCAAGGGATATTGGGAAGAGGGGTGTATAGAATTAAAATTTCCCAATTCACCGATTTCTCTCGTTTTATGTATGCATTACACTTCCGCATCTACAGTGCTTCTTCACTGTCTGTCTTGAAACGCTTCTAAATCTGAGCTACACAGTCAGCAAAAAGGAAGAGAATTCCATGTCGGAATAACCCTGAAATAAAACTAGGCTAACGCATAGGGAGAGATGTTGTAAGTTCGATCACTCCTTGCTGTGCTAGTTTTCTACTTGCAGTGAGGAACGTGCCCTTGCCTGCACTCTGGTGTGGTACTATCCATTTTACCACTTTGGAAATCTACCCCATTCTATTGAACAGGGGCCTAGTATACAGGAGGCAGGAGGTGTGGACTGATGGTTGAGCTGCTGGTACTGCCTGAAGCTAAGCAGGAAAATCTGTGGTTTGCTTTTGGATGGGAGACGGAGGCCAGGCTGTGACAAGCTGCAGTACCTGTGGTGGCAGAACAGAGTCGCCGTGGAGCTAATCAGCTCACCACAAGTGAGAGTGCGGTGGAGTGAGTGAGGAGGCCAGCCGGCAAAGAAGGGAATACAACCTTGAGGACCTGTCCAGGCTTGACCTGCGATTGCCTGCTGAGCCTTGATGGCAGGCAGCCAAAGGACGGAACCACACTGGGAAGGCAACATCTGGGCCTGAGGATTGGCAGATCACAAGAATACTGTAGATTTGCAAAAAAAAAAAAAAAACCATTGGAAAAAAATGGTAGTTTAGACCAGCCTGCTCATGTAAGCCGCCTTGGGCATTTGCTTCGGCATGGAAAAGGCGGGGTATAAATTCTTCAAATAAAATAAATAAATACACACAGGCAGAGCCTGAATGACAGGTAGTAGAATTTTGAAATTAACCTGTGGAATTCCTTGCCACAGGAGGTAGTGATGGAGTCTGGTCTTTGAAATTCAGACTTTAAAAAGGGATTGGAGAGATTCATGGAGGAAAAGTCCATCGCATGCTGCAGGCAGTAATGGGTATGTGCAACCTCCTGGTTTTAGATGTAAGCTACCTCAGGCCAGGTGCTAGGGAGAGGAAGCAGGCATCTAGTTGTCTTGTGCGCTCCCTGAGGCTTCTGGTGGACCACTGTGAGATATAGGAAGCTGGACTAGATGGGCCGTGGCCTGATCCAGCAAGGCTCTTATGTTCTTATGAAATTACAATGGGTTTATCATTTCAGATTGTAGGTGAGTAATTCCATTTTTGAATGTTGCACCATACGATAAACTCCCTTTATGCAATAGCATGACAAGGAGAGGACTCGTCTGGTCTGGAAATGTTCTCTCTGCCCTGAGAGGTATTGCTTTGTTTTTTACTTGCAGAAATTATTTTATGTGAACATAACAAAAGAACATAAGAACCCCAATTGTTCAAGCCAGTAATCCATATAGTTCAGTATTCTGCTTCCTACACTTGCAATTGCACTGGGGAACCCACAAACGCTAGATTAAGCCACCTCTCCCCACCTTTGCTCTCCTGCAACTGGTTTACAGAGGGCTACTGCCTCTAAATGCAGAAGTTGCATGTAGTTATCATGGCTATGCGGGGATGGTTGAGCCGCTGGTACTGCCCGAAGCTAAGCAGGAGAATCTGTGGTCTTATTTTTTGGATGGGAGATGGAATGCCAGGCTGTGACAAGCTGCAGTACCCGTTGTGGCAGGACGGAGTCGCTGTGGAGCTGATTAGCCTGTGTGGAAATGTGTGAGAAGGCCAGCTGGCAAAAGAATAGAGTATGACCTTGAAGACCTGTCCAGGTTTGATTAACAATTTCTTGCTGAAGCTCAATGGCGTGCAGCCAGAGGAGAGAACCACACTGTGAAGGCAACACCTGATGACTGAGGATTTGCTGAATCACAGAATATTGTCTAGTTGTAAAAACCAAATGAGGGTTTTGACTAGCCTGCCCATGTGAGCTGCCTTGGACATTTGCTTTGGCATGGGAAAGACTGGATATAAATTCTTCACCTACAATCAATAAATTTTAAGACAGCATTCCCAGTCTACCTCCTCAGGGTGTTGCTCCCTGTTTCTTCAGTGTGTGTAAACCAGGCTGTGCAGACCAGACCTGACTTGTTTTTGTGTGACGTCCACTTGGGCAGGCAGCTGCCTGGAACCAGTTTTTTCTTCTTTCTTCTTAAAGGGGGGTGAGCACTGCAGTCTGTCTCAAGAAGCAATGCCACATTGTTCCCATCGGTGTCTTGTGCAAGCATGTGCACAGCGGGCAGAAACCTCCCCCGTCTTAAAATAATCTCCTTTCTCACAGCATCTTAAGGAGTCACGTTCCTTATTTTTCACCATTAAAAAGAACAAAAACAATTACTACGATTATATTTTTTCTCATGAAAATTGTCCAATGGCCCGTCCTGAGAAAAAAAACACGGTGTTTTAAGCCATGGAGCGTTTTCCCTTTTGCTTAATTGTCCTGCCTCGGGCGATGTCAGGATTTTCTTCCTAGGGCCAAAGTAAACATTGAGCAAAGGGATCAAAAAGGTACCAGGGGAGCCTCGATTGACTGTGATACTGACTGACTTGTTCAATGATCTTGGCCAAGAAATTCAGCTTGTGTGGACTTTGGCAGCGCTCCACAGCTCAATTTTGTTGCAGCTCTTTTCTTTTCCTAAGACCATTTGCGAACAGTTGAGGATGGAGCTTTATGGCACTGGAGACCTCAAGTGGGGGTCTTGCAGGCCCAGATTTAGGGAATGTGGAGCCAGTCTACGTTCCGCAGTCAGGTCTCCCATCTTTTTAAGTATGTGTGAATAGCAGCTATAGGGATGTGGTGGCACAGCGGGTTAAACTGTTGAGCTGTGAGCTTGTTGACCAGAAGGTTGGCAGTTCGAGACTGTGCAATGGAGTGAGCTCCCGTTGCTTGTCCCAGCTCCTGCCAACCTAGCAGTTTGAAAGCATGTAAAAATGTGAGTAGATAAACAGGGACCACTTTGGTGGGAAGGTAACGGTGTTCCATGCGCCTTGGTGTATATTCATGCTGGCCACATGACCATGGAAGCTTGTTCTTGGATAAACGCCGGCTCTTCGGCTTAGAAATGAAGATGAGCACCGCCCCCTACAGTTGGTCACAACTAGACATTCGATTGTGGGGAAACCTTTACCTTTAAATAGCAGCTGGTGGTCAGGGAATTGGGATAGGACTGCTGCAGAGGGGGGGACCATTTCCTGTTCGTCTTGTTACTCTTTGCTCGGTTGGAGAAAGCATGTGTGCAGTTGGGACATCCAGTCATAGATCTTCATTGCCTTGTCTACTTGAGCCCTTCCTTTCTGCACAACCGAAGTGGCTGGCCAAACGAGGGAGCTATTGGTCTGCTCTGGGCTACTCTTGTGTGCCATTAATTCAGCTGTCCATTGAGCATATGCCATTTTATTTATTTGAAGGATTTATATCCCACTTTTCCCATGCCAAAGCCAATTTCCAAGGCCTCCAATGGCCCCTAGGCAGCTGTGGGAGGCTCCATGGGGATGGGGAAGTCCGTCCCCTTTTCCCGCGGTAAGGGTGCAGGGCCAGCAATGGGTCTACTCGCTTCTGTGCCAGCTATTTGCGGAGCAGAAACAAGGGCCTCCTGGGAAAGCCACACAACTTTACTCGGAGGTCAGGAACTGGTGGTGAAAGTTGGCTACCGTAAAGCACGTTTGGACCACTCTCGGAGTCAGGGAGGATGGTGCACGTCTGTATGCTGGCCTCTCTGACTCTGAGAGTGGTCCAGACATACTTTACAGTGTCTCTTGTGCTGGCCAAACTTTGCTGGCCTAACTGTGCCAGCCTAACTCCCGGTTAGGATTGCACTCTCACTGAATTCAGTTTAGGTTCTATTCAGCTCACAAACACTTAGGCATCTCTTTACAGCTTCCTCCTATCCATCTTACCTAAACAGCTCATGGACTTCCTCCCTCCATCTGACTCTTTGTTACCATTCCCCAGCCTGGGTACTTGCTTGCGATGAAACCGGAGGATCTGGAAAACCTCCTTGGAGAAAAGTAGCTGGAGAAGAAGAGGGACAATGGAAGAGGAAGGGAATAGTTCATTGCCTTCTTCCCACCCCCTACTTCTCTGCCAAGAATCTCACTCCCAGACCGTGTCCTGCAGTGGAGAAGCAGCGAAGGAGCAGCTACAAGGTGGAGGCAGATTGCGCAGTATGAACGGCCCGTTTGACTTTGGCGGTCCTTTCAATGGCTTCCTTCATCTTAAAAATATCTCTGGCCGAGCTATAAATACCGAGTTTGAAAGGAAAGCGAGACGTCGTGCAGGGAGAGGAGGAAAATACAGCATCCGTGGTTTCTACTGAATCGTGTTCTGCCATCATAAATATTAAGAATGTGTGTGGATTTCCCCCTGTATTTTTAGGCCAAGGTTGAGTGTTATTCCAAAAGGCTCCAGGACCCTGACGTGAAGCTGGCAGCCCGTGAATGAGCCTAGCAGATCCGTTTGAAGTAATAATCGGGAGATGTATTGCCCTTCTGAAGGCAGGCTTGTGTGGTCTCATGCACGTGTTCCCAAGCCATTGAAACCACGGACCTCTTTCCAGCATCTGCATTTCCTATGGCCCTCCATACTATTTACACAGTAGATTTCTGCCCCACTTCTCCACTGCCATCCCCAAAGTGACTTACAAGATTACATCCTAATCACATTATTTGGAATATTAAAATGGATAAAAAAAAAAACCTGTGGAAATCCAGATTCCAAGGGCTATTCTGCGTGTTATCTGATCCAGCGGGGCTTGTCTTACGTTTCCCGCTGCCTCATTTAGAAATCTCCATCAGGCCCCCTCCCCATATTTCGTCCATGCCCCGCTCCTCCAGTTCCAAGTGAAGGGAGTTGCTCTTTTGCAGAGCCTCTGAAATAAACTCTTGGAGGGTGCATGAAACATGAACCAACCGGCTTCCTATGCCAATTGGGCAAGGCTGGGTCAGGCAGGGCTGAACTGAGAGAAAAGAGGCCGCTTGATTTCTCCCACCCTCTACTCACAGGATCAAAAAGACATGGGCAGGGGGGAGAAGACAAGACTGCCACCCTCTAATGCTTAGCTTATGGGCTATTTCTGCTTTGCCTGCATTTTTATTTTCAAGCTTCAGAGAGGAGCTATAATAATCTATATTTTTATTATTATTATTATTATTATTATTATTATTATTATTTTACAAGAAGAGAGTTTATATAGGCTGCAATCCTGCACACTCTTACCTGGGAGTAAGCCTCATGGAAAACAATGGGCTGAGTAGATGTGCACTGGTCTTTGCTGGAGAATTGTCTCTGCCCTCAGGCTCCGCTCATCCAAGAAAACTCCATGAATGAGATTGAGGGCACAATCCTATGCATTGTGCTTGTTGCTGTTGTTCAGTCGCTAAGTCGTGCCTGACTCTTCGCGACCCCCTAGACCACAGCATGCCAGGCCTCCCTGTCCTCCACTAGCTTCCGGAGTTTGCCCAATTTCATGTTCATCGCTTCAGTGACACTATCTAACCATTTCATCCTCTGCCACCCCCTTCTCCTTCTGCCTTCCATCTTTCCCAGCATGAAGGTCTTTTCTAGAGAGTCCTCTCTTCTCATGAGGTGGCCAAAGTACTTGAGCTTCAGCTTCAGGATTTGTCCTTCCAGGGAGCAATCAAGCTTGACTTCCTGTAGGATTGACCGATTGGATCTCCTTGCAGTCAGGGGACTCTCAAGAGTCTTCTCCAACACCATAAGTCCAAAGCATCTATTCTTTGGCACTCTGCCTTTCTTATGGTCCAGCTCTCACAGCCATACATTGCTACTGGGAAAACCGTAGCTTTGACTCTGCGAACCTTGGTTGGCAGGGTGATGTCTCGGCTTTTTATTAAGTTGTCTGGGTTCGCCATAGCTTTCCTCCCAAGAAGTATACGTCCTTTCATTTCATGGCTGCAGTCACCATCTGCAGTGATCTTGGAGCCCAGGAAAATAAACTCTATCACTGCTTCCATTTCTTCCCCTTCTATTTGCCAGGAAGTGATGGGAGTGGTTGCCATGATCTTAGTTTTTTTCATGTGGAGCTTCAAACCAATTTTTGCACTTTCCTCTTTCACCCTCATCAGAAGGTTCTTGAGGTCTTCCTCACTTTCTGCCAATAGAGTGGTATCGTCTGCATATCTGAGGTTGTTGATATTTCTCCCAGCAATCTTGATTCCAGTTTGTGAATCATCCAGCCCTGCCTTCCTCATAATGTATTCTGCATATAAATTAAATAAGCAGGGTGACAGTATACAGCCTTGTCGTACTCCTTTCCCAATTTGAAACCAGTCGGTTGTTCCATGTCCAGTTCTAACTGTTGCTTCCTGGCCCGCATACCGGTTTCTCAGAAGACAGGTAAGGTGGTCTGGATATCATATCTACTCAGATGCATATCTCAGATGCATATCTACTCAGATGTAAGTCCCGTTGTGTTCAGTGGGGCTTACTCCCAGGAAAGTGGGTATAGGATTTCAGCCTGAATTGATGCAAACCTCCATTGCCAGCATTTCAGCTTCTCCCCAAAAGGTCCCCTGTCTTTTTCAAATCCCCTCCCACACAAACACACATTTTCCGCCACTTCTTCCTCCTTGCCCTTTGAAGCACCCACAGGACGTCTCCTGCAAAGGAGTGGGGTTGGGGGTCTCCTGTGCACTGAAGCGAGAACTCAGCTGCAAAGCAAAGAAGCCTGCAGTGTTTTCCCCCTTTCCTTTCTAGGCAGCCTTTCAAGCCAGAAAGATGCACAATTGTAGCTAGTACTTATTCGTTACTTACAGATCTGGTGCCCTCACCTCGCCCCATGAGCAGGCATTTTTTGTCAGGGCTTGGGGAGGCAGAGTTTGAGAGAAAAAGGAAAATGCAACTGGGAGGACGTGGTGGGTAGGAGAAGAAAGGGGAGGGGGAAAGGAAAAGCATGTGGGTCTGAAGAGGGACCAGAGAGAGAGAGAGAGACTCCGAGGCTGCACACACACACACACACACACACACACACACACACACACACACACCAACATAGAGAGAGTTGTCTACTGAGTCCAGAGTTGTTTTGCTCAAAGGTGTGTGGGCAGTCTATGCACGTCCCCCAACTTCACAGCCAGGGCTCTTTGGAAGACGCACTCAACAGTCTCTTACCTTCCCCCTTTCAAGCTACCCCTTCCTTGGAGGCCTAATTAAACAGATACTAGGTTGATATTGGTTGATGATATTTTCATATTCCTGTGTCACATAGAGGAAAGTGCCAAAATTGGCTTGAAGCTCCACATCAAAAAAACTAAGATCATGGCAACTTGAACTAGGAACTTTGGTTCTGGTGTACTTTATGGTGTCTGGCCTAGGTACCTTTAAGAGGGGATTGGACAGATTTCCAGAGGAAAAGTCCATCGCAAGCTACCAGCCCTGATGGGTGATGCAACCTCCTTGTTTTAGATGTAGGCTACCTCAGAGTGCCGGATTCGGGGAAGTGGCAACAAGATGCAAGTATCTAGTTGTCTTGTGTTCTCCCTGAGGCATCTGGTGGGCTACTGTGAGATACAGGAAGCTGGACTAGACGGACCTTTGGCCTGATTCAGTGGGGTTGTTCCTCTGAGTATTTCTCTGAAGAGGAATCTTAAGAGTATACCTTAAACTGAAGAGGAGCATCTGGTTCTGGTGGCTGTCAAAGAGAAATGCTGTGGAGAATCTTGACTGGCCACCAGTGTGTTTACTTCAGGATTTACCTCAGAATGCTAGATGCAGGGAGTGGCAACAGAATCCAGACAGCCTGTTGCCTTGTGTGCTCCCTGAGGCATCTGGTGGGCCACTGTGAGATACAGGAAGCTGGACTAGGTGGGCCTTTGGCCTGATCCAGTGGGGCTCTTCTTATGTTCTTTAATAGCAGGAAGGTGAGAAGCCACTGAGCACATCTTGTTGTTGTTGAGCGCTGCACTGTGACCGGGCTGCCCTTTTCCCTTGGAGGCCTCCAAAGCAGGCCAGGAGGAAGCAGTGTGTGTGTGTGTGCGGGGGGCTGTGATTGACCACCCCACAGCCCTTCTCTTTTGGACAAGTATTGTTGAGACTCCAAAGGAGGAAGAAGGAGACAGCATCCAGATTGGGAAGTGGCGAGGGGGTGCCAGAAGAGGCGGCAGCCAGATTGGCTGGGCCTCATGTGGCAGCCCCGCATGTGCAGCGGCGTCATGCAGCCGGAACACTGGGTGGGAGGAATGGGTGAGCGGCAGCCCGCCCGTTGCGTACCGCTCCATTTCACCGTCAATGGAGCGGTACACAACGAGCGGGCTGCCGCTCACCCGTTCCTCCCGCCCAGCGTTCCGGCTGCATGACGCCGCTGCTCATGTGACCCTCCAGTGTGGAATCTGGGACCGGGCACCCCTTGCACACACACCCTCCCCATGGTGCCTCTCACCTGATGCCATCTCCATAGAACAACGTGCTGGTCTGTGTATTGCTGTTGTGGTAAACGGGCAGGAGTATATCTTAAACTGGCTTCCTTCCGTGCAAGCAACTTCAGTTGTGTACTTCTAAGAAAGCAGAATGCTGTTCCCCCCCCCCATCTTCTTTGCAAAATGGCAAAAAAAAAAAAAACATTTACTAGCTGATTAAAAACAACATTGCTAAGGATGATTCTAATTGATTTGCATGCATGCGTTTTTTTTTTTCATATTGGTTTAGTCGGAGGGCCTGTTTAAACAAATAGCACTGTCATTGTGAGCCTTAATTAGATAATAAATTAATAGATAAATGGATCAGAAAATTCAGTGCAGCTCTCACCATTACTGCTAACGGCATAAGAATCAGCTGCTTGGTGAGAGCTAATGCTAATAAATAGCAGAAGGGATACACTTCAGATGAAGGGAAGATGGGGACTGAAAGCCTGGTAAGAGTTAGATTGCTGGTGTTCAGGGGTCTGGGAACCATCATGTTCCTGATTTGCTCTAGGTCCTTTTCTACAAGAGAAAATAGTTGTGCCCAATTCTTGATGATAGCGTAGAAGCAGCTTACAGCTATGAGGCTTGGAAAAGCTTCAAGGTCACAGAGCTCTGGCAAGGAATCACTCAGACACAGAGATTAGGGCAGCAAGAACTTCTATATTCTCAGAAGAAGGCTTCTTGCAGCAAAGAACAGCAACAAGGTACAGCAACACTCCTCCAACAGCAACACTTACCTCTCCATCAACTAACCACAGGTGTTTCTGGTCTGGATTAAATAGTCCTCAGCATCCAATCAGAGATCAGATGATCTCATCCCCAGGCCTAGCATTAGGCCTTTCCCCATTCAGGCCTGTAAATTTCCAGGGACTTCCTTCAGTATCCCAACAGTTCTTCCCATTGACTCGCTGCTAGTCCCATTAGCTTCCTGATGTTCACCCCAGAAGGTTGTGTATTTTGCAGCTGAAGAAAATGGCTGAAGTAGGTGCTATCATTAAGGGCACAATCCTAACCAGGAACTAGGCTGGCACAGTTAGGCCAGCACAGGTTGGCCGGTGAAAGGGCCACCGTAAAGTGTGTTTGGACTACTCTCAGAGTCAGGGAGGATGGTGCACGTCTGTGTGATGGCCTCTCTGACTCCGAGAGTGGTCCAAACATACTTTACAGTGTCTCTTGTGTTGGCCAAACTTTGCTGGCCTAACTGTGCCGGCCTAACTCCGGATTAGGATTGTTCGTTGATAAGAGAATGCAAAATGACGGTTAAAAGCAGACAATCTGGCAGATAGGTCACAAAACACAATATAGTGTTAATTACTCAGCATGTGATTAACATTGACATTTTCCTACCTGTTTTGGTAGGCTGGAGAGGAGATGGCCCAGCATCACTGAATTCAAATCTAGAAAGTTTTTAATTTCCATCCTACCAGGGGTCAAGTCTCCAGCAAGTTTGTAGCAAGCCAACCCTGCACTTACCCCCTCAACGTCCATCATTAATAGGCTGATTAGCAACCGCCCAGGGTTGTGCAGAACACAAAAAAAAATTATGTGTCATCAGACCTTGTGAAACTCATCACTCATGTCATTTAAACCTTGCCGGAATAAAGTACTTGAGAATATATTACCAGGAACAATCACCATTGCTCTCCGGGGGTGGGCAGGCTGACCTCAGAGGTCTTTGTATCCCCTCCACTTCTAATTTCTCTGATCCTTGACTTTTACCTCCATGATAGTTCCGTTTAATGACGTCTCTTCCAGTCTAGAAAAACAGGCCTCTCTTCACTTTGTGATGCTTTTTAGACTTTTTAGAAGTCGAACGGAATGGCTTAGCACCAGGAAACTTGTACCTGCGCTTGGGAGATGTGGCTATGAAATCACCAAAGTTCCAGGAACAATTGGGATTTAATTCGTAAGTTATAAGGCGAGCAGCAGACTCAGGCTCTCTCAAAAGACAGGAGAAGAGAGGAAATGGAATGACGCATTTTTTCACTGTTTATGTTCTTTCTTTTGCTCTCAGCGTTGAGCAGGGCCAAGCAGATTGGTGGGAATGCCTTTTAAAAATGCAATTTGTTCTTTTGTGTTTCTGCCTTGCTCCTCCGTTTTCTAGTGGGATGAGCCCGGTTTTGATGGAGTACACCTTCTTGTTGCTATCAGCAAAATTGTGCATCATGTAATAGAATAGGCATATAGGCTACCGCTCAGCATGCCAAGATGGGTGGTGATGGTTGTCTCATCAAGAAAGGAAAGAAAAGCTCGCTGGGGCTTTGATCAGGGCTGGGTCTCCAGAATCACCATGACAGCTGCCTTCACTGGATTTCAGCGAAGCAATAAAAAAAAAAAACACCAAACGGTGGAGCCTATTGTGAATAAATTGCTTGCTTCTCTTCATGCATAGCGATGTCTGTTGTGATTTCGTTTGTAATTTCTTTTCTAATTGTGCAAGTTACTTCCCATGAAATTTTATACAAGAAAGCCTTTGCCCAGGCATTGTTCTCGTGTTCAATTTAAGACGTATGTTCTCCTGCAGTTTGTGCAAATCAATATATTATTCCAGCACGGGACCAAGTTGAAAAGGACCAGCAGCTTGCACAGGCCCAGAAATGCAACTTCCTTGCTCCTATTACTATGACCGTCACTGCTGCCAGTGTACAAGGCACTTGATAAAATAGCATCAGCAGAAGAGTTGGTCTCTGCTTCAAGGACTTTACAATCTAACTTTAGATTACGCAGGGAAGATCAGCTTTAGGGCGTAGTGACCCAGGCAGGTGTCTGTGGCACAGGGCTTGGAAAGCACCAGGCATTTCTTAAAATTATTCTTAACATTTTAAAATAAGATGAGCGGAAACAAATGTGTTTTTATTTGCTTGCTTATGAAATGCATGGAAGGGATAGAGTCGATAGAGGGATGTTCTTTTCCCTCTCTCAGAACACCAGAACCAGGGGGCATCCGCTAAAACTGAGGGTTGGGAGAGTTAAAACAGATAAAAGGAAGTACTTTTTTACACAGCGGATAGTTAATCTGTGGAACTCTTTGCCACAGGAGGTGGTGATGGCATCTGGTCTTGATGCCTTTAAGAGGGGATTGGACAGATTTCTGGAAGAAAAGTCCATCGTGGGCTATAGGCCATGATGGATTGTGCAACCTCCTTACATTAGTAGTAGGCTACTTCAGAATGCCTGGTGCGAGGGAGTCACAACAGGATGCAGGCATCTTTTTGTCTCGTATGCTCCTTGAGGCACCTGGTGGGCCACTGTGAGATACAGAAAGCTGGACTAGATGGGCCTTGGTCTGATCCAGTGAGGCTGTTCCTATGTTCCTATGTGTCCTTGTCTGAAGAGGAGCATCTGGTTCTTGTGGCTGTCAAAGAAAAATGCTGTGGAGAATCTTGACTGGCCACCAGTGTTTACTTCAGGATTTACCTCAGAATGCCAGATGCAAGGGAGTGGCCACAGAATGCAGGCAGCCTGCTGTCTTGTGTGCTCCCTGAGGCACCTGGTGGGCCGCTGTGAGATACAGGAAGCTGGACTAGATAGGCCTTTGGCCTGATCCAGTGGGGCTCTTCTTATGTTCTTATCTATGTGTGCAAATGTATCATCATGCAACTAGGATAAATCATGCATACAGATCATAAGAACATAAGAAGAGCTCTGCTGAATCAGGCCCACCTAGTTCAGCTTCCTGTAGCTGATATCTCTGGCAACACTCAAAACAGCCCAGTACCTGTATCCTGTTGCCACTTCCTGCCATCCAGCATTCTGAGTTAGGCTACCTCTAAAGGCCGGACCAAAAGAGACTCTCTATGTACCCTCGTTTCTGGCATGGTGTTTTTAGGCCAGTACTGCTTGACGGCTCCGTGGCAGGTTACAGGGGCCAGAACCACAAAACTTCTCCTGTGGTTGCCTTGCATGGACAACCATCAGGGCTATTGCTGGCTTCTTTGGCTAGGGCACGGGTGATCAACCTGCAGTACGTCACATGCCACATGCCATAGAGAATCTTCGACATGCCTCCCCAACTTAACTACTACCACAATAGTTAAATAGAGCCTCTAAGTCAGGATAGGTTTGCCAGCCTAGTTGTGCCAACCAGTGCCGGGCCCCTTGGCTTTCAAATATTTTGGACCCCCTCCAAAACTCTTCAGGAAAGCTTCTGCCACACTAAATGGAAGCCCCTGGTGGACCCACCCCCACTCCTAAAACAGAAGAAACACAGGCAGACATCTGAGGCAGTAGTGCTATCCAGCTGGTACGCTGGGCGGGACTTACATTTGATCGGCAGTCTGCCCATTGCGTCACGCCGCGTTCCGCCTGGGCGTGCGGGAAAGCGGCAGAACGCGGCGTGACGCAACGGGCAGACTGCCGATCAAGTACTGGACAATGTTTCATTAAAAGTGATTGTAACTACTTTTCAACCACATTACGTTCTTTCTGTTAGCTCCCCATTCTGGGGTGGGTGGATTTGAGTATGAAAACATTAAGGGGGAAGAAAACGTCTCAACACTTCTTTCCTGCTCTCGTCAATCTGTGAGTAGCCTATATCAAGTAGCCTGTGGTCGCCTCTGAAGACAATCCGGAAACTGCAATTAGTGCAGAACGCGGCTGCTCGTGTGGTTGCTGGGGCTCGTCGGTTCGACTCTGTCGGGCCATTGCTTCAGCGTCTACACTGGCTGCCGGTTCCTTTCCGGGCCCGATTCAAAGTGCCAGTGTTGACTTTTAAAGCCCTTTAGGGCTTGAGTCTGGCGTATCTGAGGGACCGCCTCCTTGCAATCCCACCTATGCTCTCAGGTCATCTGGGGGGGGGGGTTCCTTCTGACTATGCCACCACCAGGACAGGTGAGAGGGATAGGGCCAGAAACAGGGCCTTCTCAGTGGTGACTCCTCCATTGTAAAATACCCTCCCTTTAGAATTAGCTCCCTCTTTGGGAATCTTCCAATGGGAAGATTTTTTTTTAATTTAAAAAAAGCTGTTAGTTGCTGACATGCTGGCTGGCATTTTTAATTCTAACTGTGGGCCTGTTGTTGTTTTTAATTTTTAAATTGTTAGTTTTAAATTTTTAATGGTTTTAATGTTACTGTTTTAATGTTTTGTCTTTTTATTGTTTATAATTTTAATACTGTAAGCCGCCTTGGGTGCACCAATATGGGGCAGAAAGTTGGGGTAAAAATTATATCATTATCATTATCATTATCATTACTATCAACAACAACAACAACAACAACAACAACAACAACAACAACAACAACA
>JAJKFI010000017.1:5423305-5435943 GCA_029204185.1 Lerista edwardsae | reverse complement strand
CAACAACAACAACAACAACAACAACAACAACAACAACAACAACAACAACAACAGAGAACTCCATCCATTCCAGCTTTCCTGGCCCTCTGATGGACCTGCTTCCTCCCTGGCCAGCTTCTACTGTAGGCATACAAGAGAAAAGTATCCCACATTATCTACAGCAATTGCAGGCATGCCTCTATTCTTCTTAGCAACCAAGCTGGAATTTACCAGTGCTCTTGTATTGCTGCTTTGGCATCCATCCATCCATCCATCCATCCATCAGATGGCAGATCAGTCAGCCAGAGAAAATGCAGCTGCGCTTCTCTGCAGTGGGGAAAAAGGCAGTGGTGGCTTTCCCTCTGCCCTGGTATCCATCCCTTTTCTAACCTTACACACCAAAACCCACAGTGACAAAAGGCTGCCCGCCTACCTGACACTGCTGCCACCTGAAGGCAAGACCCTCCTCCATTATTCCACAGTGGCAGGCAAGGGTTCAACTGCTACAAGGGTTAGGTACCTCAGCGCGCGATCCTAAGTTGCCTTGGGTTGACGAGGCCAGCAGGCCTGCGCCAAATCCAGCGCACCTTAGGTGTGCTGGGGAGCCCCCCCGCCCGGGGCAAGGGCATGTTTGTCCCCTTGCCCCAGGGGAGGCTCCGGCCGCCCCATAGGTTTCCTTGGATCTGCACCTGCTATTTAGCAAGCACAGAACTGAGGAAGCCGCGTGGCCTGAATCGGAGCCACATGGCCTCCCAACGAGGCCTTGGATGCGGCCTAATGGCCGCATTCTGGCCTGCCCCCTCCCTGGGCTGGCCCGCCCCCTGGCCCGCCCACCCCACCCAGTTCCTTCCTCCTGCCCACCCTCGTCTCAGAACTTCCCTTGCACCAGCCACGTTTGGCTCGCGCAACAGAGGCTCTCCGTTGGCACTCCCAGGCCGACACTACTGGTAGCTCTAGCTACCGACACAGGGGAGCCGATTGGCGCC
The DNA here is from genome assembly GCA_029204185.1 of Lerista edwardsae. Lineage (NCBI taxonomy): Eukaryota > Metazoa > Chordata > Lepidosauria > Squamata > Scincidae > Lerista > Lerista edwardsae. Next base: position 5,434,978 of record JAJKFI010000017.1, on the reverse strand, counting down.
CCCATGGTGGCGCTAGTGACATGGTGCTGATACAACAATGTTGCATAGGCGCTACGTTGAGGGCGGGATTGCGTCCTCAGAATAGGGAAGCAGTGGACCCTGAGAATGGGGAGGAAAAGAGGGAGGAGACAAACAACGGCAGCCACTGCCTTTTCCTCCCATTGCAGTGGGAGCATTAAAAATTATGGCCTTTCTTTGGCTGCCTGAGCTGGGACTCCTAACCCAATTCTTGGGGCTTGTCCCCTGTCTCCATTCCGACCGCGGCCCATGCCCGACACTCGGAACTCACGTCTTAGCAAGGTCTAACAGCTCAGGTTTAGCTCAGTTTGTCTCTTAATTAACTGCAAAGCTTTTTATTAACTCCTTTGCCCATAGACTAGAGATGCCAAGGTTGGAATTTACAAATAGGGACTAATAAGTGATTGTTGTATGGTTGATTGTGCATATTTTAGTTTTGGTGTTGTCCAGTTTTACCTTGGGGAAGAGCACCTCATTTCGTTGCACCCAGTTGTGAGTGTAATGACAAATAAATTTCTTATGTCTTATGTCTAATAATAGTCCAGGATATTAATCGGCTAATATGCAGCATGTGGGTAAATGGAATGTTTTAACCGTATTTACTTTAGAATGCATTTAGAAATGTGGTCTGAATGAATCTGCAAATAAGAAAATGAGGACCTTCACTCTCTCGTCTTTATTTTGACGATTAGTAACTCCCTGTTGTAGGGAGCCATACCATGGGGTGTGTGCAACGCATCTCTGGCACACTGCCTACACTCTGCATGTACGCCTTATCAGAAGTGGGGTGGGGGTCTTATCAATCTTATCAGAGGTGTGGGTGTTGCTACCCTCCAATATTGCCCAGATGAAAACAGCAACACTTAATTATTTTTAAGGGTTGGTTCACCCAGTAGGAATCTTTGCCTGTTTTGTTTTGTTTTCGTCATTCCCCATGGGCCCCCACCCCACATATTGCTGAATTTTCATCTCCAGTTTCTGTACATGAAAGTGAGTATAAGGGTTAACTGTTTGAAACAAAATAAAGAACATAAGAAGAGTCTTGCTGGTTCAGGCCAAAGGCCCATCTAGTCCAGCTTCCTGTATCTCACAGAGGCCCACCAGGTGCCCCAGGGAGCGCACGAGACAACAAGATGCTTGCATCCTGTTGCCACTCCCGTGCAAAGATTTTAAAGGCAAAGATTTATTAAGCGTTTGCAAAGGCTGGTGACAAGAAAAAATAACAAGCCACACTTTTAATCATAAAGTTTAACAATTTATAACCTTTAGGGGTTTCCTCCCATTTTGCACTTATTGGCTAAAGCTTTAAACAATCAACAGCTTCTAAACAGAAGATTTTAGACTTCCCCTTTCATATCTCCTTAATATGTTGCCTCCTTCCCCCTTACATATCTTTACACACAATGTATGTTCATGCAAATGAAGGCTCAATGAGTTGGAGATGTGTGGTAATATTCATGAAAGCTATTTAAACATGCCCAGTTTGCTCTTTTCAAGGCTATTCCTTGCTGGCTACAAAATGTTGCCTTGTTATCTTGTTATGAGGAGTAAGTTTCACTTACTCTTGCCAAGCATTTGGTTATCAGCACTGGTAGACCCTATTAAGCATGTGCAATTTGTTACAACCCTCTGTAAACTTTTCACCCCTTGCTAATCTACCTTGTTAGCAAGACACTTGGCTTATTTATTCTACTTTTGCTTGTGTGTTTTGCCTCGTTAGTAGTATGTCTCAATCATGTTCCCCCTCAGGCGCCTTTTTTCTAGACTGAAGAGCCCCAAACGCTGCAGTCTTTCTTCATAAGGGAGATGCCCCAGCCCCATAATAATTTTCGTCACTCTCTTCTGCACCTTTTCCAGCTTCGCTATGTCCTTTTGTGGTGTCCTTGAGATGTGGTGACCAGAACTGTACACAATACTCTAGATGTGGCCTTACCATTCCGACCGGAAGGTTGGGAGTCCAAGACTGCACGACGGGGTGAGCTCCCATTGCTTGTCCCAGCTCCTGCCAACCTAGCAGTTCAAAAGCACCTAAATGCAAGGAGATAAATAGGGACCACTTTGGTGGAAGGTAACGGCGTTCCGTGCGCTACGGCGTAGAGTCATGCCAGCCACATGACCACGGAAGCTTGTCCTCGGACAAAATGCCGGCTCTACAGGCTTTGAAATGGAGATGAGCACTGCACCCTACAGCTGGTCACGACTAGACCATTCGGTCGTGGGGAAACCTTTACCTTTATAATAATGTCGGCCATTTTATTCTCAACCACTTTTTTAATTACCCCCAACACAGAATTGGCCTTCTTTACCGCTGCCGCACACTGGGTCGACACTTTCATCGAGTTGTCCACCAGCACCCCAAGATCTCTCTCCTGAGCTGCCACAAAGAGCTTGTGCATGTCATTGTGCTGGCCTAGATCTGTTCCAAATGTGCTGTATCTGTGCTAGAGAAGTAGGTGCCCCGTCCTATAAATGGACGCCTGGTAAGCCGGCCCTGTGCTCACCACGTTCAGTGGAGGTGGAGGGAAAGCAGGAGCCAGGTAGAACCGGGCGGGGAGAGGGCGGGCAGTGCAATGAGCAGGCCGGCCCAGGGAGGGGGCTGGAGCACAGACCTGTGACTTAGGCCAGGTCTTAACCCTTGCCCCCAACTCAGTCAGCCTTGATCCCGGCTGTTCAGATTTGCACAAGCAATTCAGATGGTGCAGAACCAAGCAGCCCTATAGGAATGGCTGCGGCTTACTCCAGGGTAATTGGAAAATATCTCCTTACCCCAGATGAGCTCCAGCTGCCTCCCAGCCTGTGTTTGATGGAGCAGAGGCAGCGGCGTCATGCAGCCGGAAAGCTGGGCGGGAGGAACGGGTGAGCGGCAGCCCGCCCATTGCGTACTGCTCCGTTTCGCCGTCTTCCCCGCCCCCGCGAAGGGAAGATGCGACGGCGAAATGGAGCGGTACACAACGGGCGGGCTACCGCTTACCTGTTCCTCCCGCCCAGCATTCCGGCTGCATGATGCCGCTGAGCAGAGGCCAAACGACCTGCCTGCTCTAACACAGGTTCGGAAGCCAAATAGGGCTGAGAAATCAGCGTGATTGAAATCAGGGAACGTAACTTTTGAAGCAGTGGTGTCATCTAAATGATTTAAGAACAGGTACTCACTTTTGATTGGCACGTGTCGGGACCCGCCCACCGGAAGTGACGTCATAAGCCAGAAGTGAGGTCGTGGCAGGAAGTGACATGAAAAAAGCCCTTTTTGAGGCCTCAGATGATTTTAAACTGACCCAACAGTTGCAGCAGTATTCCACAGCACCCCCAGAACATGTTAAGGAGGCCTGGCATCATGTTAAAACCCCAGAGCAACTCAATTTTCAGTGGCAAGGAAAGGAAAGGCTCCGCTCGCTGCCTGCCTGCCTGCCTGGCTCTGAGAACATGCAGGCAAATCAAACATGCAGGAAATTCAAATGTTGCAGAGGGCGGAGTCGACGAGTGGGTGGGCGAATGGGCGGGGCCAGCTGCAATCCTAGAAACCGGTACTCGCGTACCCCCGCGTACCCCCTGCATGACATCACTGTTTTGAAGACACACAAACTCAGACGGTGTTGTACATTTTCTTCATTGTATTTTCCAAGACTGGCACTTGTGCACTAAATCCAGGTTGAGGGGACTTAAAAAAAAAGAAGATTTAAGAAAGACCCGACTATCACCATACAAATACAGTCCTCAGAGGGGCAGTTTCTGAAGGTCATTTTAGCAGCATATATGCCTCTGCCGCAGCTGCTTCTGCTTAGCTGCCCCAACAGGGGAAGAGGGAGATGTTTGATTCTGATAAAAGTAGCTTTTCTTTTCTTCTCTTTCGTGGAATTGCATGTACTGAAGGCCAGACATTCTTCCTTTCCCACTCCATCAGGAAATTTTTTTTTCAGAATGGAAATGCAGTTATCTCGCCGATAATTTAGCCCTGATGTACCTTGGCGATACGATGTGACTCCGTATTTGACAGCCACGTCAGAGTCCTTTCAGGAAGCGGCTGCAGTGAAAAGCAGAACAAAACGCTGTGAATGCGACGCGCATTTCAAGGATTCTAATCGGACAGTCCATCTAAAACAATATTTCTTTGAAAACTTCTGTTCTGTTTTCAAGGACATGCCACCCCCAGTAGAGGCAGCTTGGATATTTAGCAGTACGTATGCTGGTCCTGTGAGACTTGGATGCACAACCTCTGGGCCCGGGTTCAGATTCTTGCTCAACCGTGGGTCGTCCTGGGAAAACACTGGCTTGGCATATTATTCTATTTGTTTTATTTTTTCCTATGTTTATGCCACCCTTCCTCCAAGGAGATCAGGGTGGTCAGTGGTGTCATCCTGGCGGAACGGCCAGTTCTGCGGACGGGCTCGGGCCGTGCCGCCTCTCCCAAGGACGGGCGAGCTGCTCCTAGGCCCGCCCTCCCTCCCTTGCATCCCGAATCGCTTTGAAATGGAGCGATTCGGGCGCTGTGAGGCGCAGGGAGGCGTGGCTGCCCTCCGCCATAGGGGCGGAGGCAGTGGTGTCATTCAAATGATTTAGGAACAGGAACTCACTTTTGATTGGCACTTGTCGGGAACCCGGAACTAGCCACGGAGCCCGTTAGGATCCGGAACGCCCGTTCTGGTCCGTTCCCCCTGAATGACATCACTGGGCAGAGGGCTGTCAATCATCCGGGCGTTCCGGTTCCTGGCGCGCCCGGATGACATCTCTGAGAGTTATGTACATACAGTAGTTCCTCCTCCGCTCCTTTTGTCCTCACAACCACCCTGTGGGGTGGTGAGGCTAAGAGAGAGAGAGTGACTGGCCCAAGGTCACCCAGGAAGTTTCAAGGTCACCCAGGAATTTGGTCCAAGGTCACCCGGCCTAGCTGGCCCAAGGTCACCCAGGAATTTGAAATTCGATCTTCCAGAACTAAGTCCAATTCCAGAACCATTGCACCTTCCTGGCTCCACATAATGGTTAGGGGGATAAGACTAAGGGTGCAATCCTAACCCACTTTTCCAGCACTGACAAACAGTAGCTGTGCCAATGGGGCATGTTGTGCATCCTGCTATGGAGTCGTAGTCACAGAGGCTTCATCAAAGTAAAGGAATGTTTGTTCCCTCACCCCAGAGCTGCATTGTCCTTACCTGAGCACGAGAAGGTTGGTTAGGATTGTGCCCTAGAAGGGCAGCACAGGTAGGCAAGCAAAGTTTGGCCGGCACAAGGGCCACCATAAAGTGTGTTTGGACTACTCTCAGAGTCAGGTAGGATGGTACACGTCTGTGTGCTGGCCTCTCTGACTCTGAGAGTGGTCCAAACATACTTTACAGTGTGCCTTGTGCCACCCAAACTTTGTTGGCCTAACTCCAGAAATTTCCTTAACTTCTGGAAAATATTTTAAAAAACAAAATGCAGCGTTTTGTGTTTTTATTCGGATATTTAAACCCAGAAAGGTTGGCGTTTTGTGTTTTTATGGCTTTGGACAAAAATAAACACCCCTAATTTATCACCTCTTTCTTAGAAGGGTCTCTCTCTCTCTCTCTCTCTCTCTCTCTCTCTCTCTCTCTCTCTCTCGTTGATACTGTAAAGTGAAGCCAATTATTTGTTGGAAAATTGCAAACCTTGCCCAAGTGTAGCTCTGTCCTTTGTACTGTCTGTCATCTCACTATTGGCCTTGGGGCAAAACTAGACACATGTCCCTGTCTTCGTGCCTGTCCTGTTCACATGTGGAGTGGAGGAGGGGGCCCCTGTTTTATGCATGAAATGTAAAAGCATCCGGCTGATTAAAAGGAGAGAAGCAGAGTCGGGAATATGAAGCGAAAGCATTATCCACACAGACGCCTCAGAGCCTGAAAGGAGTTTGCACACAGCAGAAGCAGAACTGAATTATAGCCACATTACAAAAGTACCCAGCAATAACTCCTCTTGTTACTTTCTGGCTTCAGGCCGTGTTGGATAATTGAATTCATTTGGAATAGATTCTCCTTCTTGAATTTGCTGTGGGAGCTAATAGCATCCTGTCGTTCAAATTTAGGGGAAATCCATAGTTGTCTGAGGGCCAAAGGAGACAATACTCTGGAGAGGTGTGGACGGTCTCTTGATTTTTGTTTCTGCTTTTAACAAAAGAGCATCACTGGAGGATGCAATCAGGGGTGGAAGAGGGATTGGGGAGGGGCTGATTAACCCCTTGCATTCCTGCTGATTTGCGGCTCAAAACAGCCCTGCCCACAGTTGCTTTGCCACCCACATGGGAAAGATACAAAGCCCCAGTGGGAGAAAAGGTGGAGGAGGAAAGGTCCATCGAGGGCTATAAGTCATGATGGCTGGCGCAACCTCCTTACGTTAGAAGTAGGCTACTTCAGAATGCCAGGTACAAGGGAGGAGCAGTAGGATGCAGGCATCTTGTTGCCTTGTGTGCTCCCTGAGGTACCTAGTGGGCCACTATGAGATACAGGAAGCTGGACTAGATGGGCCTTTGGCCTGATCCAGTGGGGCTGTTCCTGAAGAGGAGCATCTGGTTCTGGTGGCTGTCAAAGAGAAATGCTGTGGAGAATCTTGACTGGCCACCAGTCTGTTAACCTCAGGATTTACCTCAGAATGCCAGACACAAAGGAGTGGCAACGGAATGCTGCTATCTTGTGTGCTCCCTGAGGCATCTGGATGAGAGCATCCTGTGTGATACAGGAAGCTGGACCAGATGGGCCTTTGGTCTGGTCCAGTGGTGCTATTCTTATGTTCTTAGGATAGCAAATTCTGTTTTATTTACCTCAGAAGTTCACCTCAGAAACTTACCTCAGAATGCCAGGTGCAAGGGAGTGGCAACAGGATGCAAGCAGCCTGTTGTTTTGTGTGCTCCCTCAGTGATCTGGTGGGCCACTGAGAAATACAGGAAAACTGGACTAGATGGGCCTTTGGCCTGATCCAGCAGGGCCCATCATGTTCTTAAAAGGTGCTTGAGAGGATATGGTAGGAGGGGTCCATTTGGCAGTTTCACTGCTTCAACCAGCAGCATTAACACACCACTGGGAGAATTCAAAAATCTCCCGAAAATGTCCTTCAAAAAGTTTTTTGTTGGTGCTCAAAAAAAGTTCCATATTTTAGAATATTTCATATTTCAGAATTCTGGATCAGACTATGTTAATATCTACTGATTCTTGTATGGTTTCCCCTTGCACTCTTATGGCATGCCTACATTGCAAGCTTGTAATTGTTTTAACAGCCATGTTCAAATCTGATGTGTCCCATCTTGTTTGGAGCTAGAGATTGGTACCCACAGCTTGCAGTACCTGTTCAAAACAGAGATTCTTAGGGGAAGTCATGACAATTTGAGAGCTCAAGCCATTTTAGCTTTATGATGTGGACATTTACGTTGCAGCCAGGATTTCATTTATAAACAGGAAAGTGGCAGAATGGAAGAGCAACCTGGAGCCCTGTTTTTAAATTCCAGATCCTGGGGTTATGCAGGATAAAAACAGATGTACTATTTTATGCAGGGCAGAGATGGTCTGATGGCACTGTCGTTTTCCTGGCAACACACCTGCCTTGTTTCAGTCCCAAGTCAGTCATTGAGAGAGAAAAAACAGTTCTGCACAATTTCATTCATCTTGAAAGGGGAAAGCCTGTCCAAACCGTAATAGAGAACCAAGCAATGATTGTATGACAGTTGTGGTGGGCATTGTTGGCTGTCACCCACACCGTCACAAACACAACCCCCTTGTCACTTTTGCACAGCCTTGTCATTAAGCCCCCCAAATCTATTCTGCAAAAATTCTTGGTTGGCTGCTGGGTTCTTGTTCCCCTTGTTGGTGGGCAGGAATAGAGCTTTGCTTTTTTTTCTCCTATTTAGTGGGAGAAATAAACTCTCTCTCTCTCTCTCTCTCTCTCTCTCTCTCTCTGTGTGTGTGTGTGTGTGTGTGTGTGTGTGTGGTTGTGGTTGTGTGTGAATTATAAATTGTAAGCAAAGCCAATTGCTAAGCAGAGTGAGAAAAAGCAGTGGGCCTGTGACATTATTATGCAGAGTATAACAATAAAATTGGCCAATGAAAAGCACAGTAAAAATTTTGTAGACAGAGGCAAGGCCATCAAAACGGACACAAGTGTGATTAAAAGCCCTTAAAGGCAAGTGCAGGCAGACTCTGCTTGGCTCCCAAAAGAGAAGAAAGAAGGCACCCGCTGCACGTGAGCAGGGGAGGCGCGTGAGGCCAGCTGATGCAGGTGGCGTCGGGGGGCAGACGGTGAGGGGTGGTGGCTGTGGCGGGAAGCCACGGCTGAATGGGTCGTCGGCAGCAGTGTCATCCTGGCGGAACGGGCCGCGCCGCCTCTCCCGAGGACGGGTGCGCTGTTTCTGGGCCCACCCGCCCTCCCGTGCGTCCGAATCGCTCTGAAATGGAGGGATTCCAGGCGCAGGGAGGCGTGGCCGGCCTCTGCCATAGGGGTGGAGGGCTGCCAATCATCCAGGCGTTCCGGTTCCTGGAGCGCCCGGATGACATCACTGGTCGTCGGGCTTCCAGAGCTTGCACAAGAGCTCTTGCTTCTGGGAGATTATGGCTGTAGCCTGGGCTGGGCACCACAACACTGCTGCGGTAGCTGCCTCAAGATTGAAGGAGCTGCCCCCACCACCCGACTTTCCATGGCCCAGCCGTGTTGGACCATAAGAACATAACAACATAAGAAGAGCCCCACTGGATCAGGCCAAAGGCCCCTCTAGTCCAGCTTCCTGTATCTCACAGTGGCCCACCAGGTACCCCAGGGAGGCACGAGACAACAAGAGGCCTGCATCCTGTTGCCACTCCCTTGCACCCGCTACTCTGAAGTAGTCTACTACTAATGTAAGGGAGTAGTATCAATCCATCATGGCCATCATGACCTCAGGGGAGTGGGGCACCGACTGAGGAAATGTTCTGCCAGAGACTCCCTGCTGGGCCTCCCCGAGGGCCCCAATGCCCACTCTAGGCTGACTGGTTTCCCCTTTAAGCAGCCTCAGAGATAGGCAAGGGGGAGAGGGTTCCTTCACCCACTGGGCCTCCCCTCTTCCAGCAGTCTTGCTTGGATCCCCCGGCTGGTCAGCCTCCTCCAGGCTGCCCTCATCACTGGCGTGCCTGGGGTTATGCAGAGCCTCCTCCAGACTCTTGGTCCACCCAGGCACTACCCAGTGATGTCATCCGGGTGCGCCAGGAACCGGAACACCCGGATGATTGGCAGCCCTCCACCCCTATGGCGGAGGCCAGCCACACCTCCCTGTGCCTCCCTGCTCCTGGAATAGCTCCATTTCAGAGCGATTCGGACGCACGGGAGGGCGGGCGGGCCCAGGAACAGCTCGCCCATCCTTGGGAGAGGCAGCGCGGCCCAGGCCCGTCCGCGGAACAAGCGGAACGCCGTACCGGCCCGTTCCGTCCGGATGCCACCGCTGGCACTACCAAACAAAGGCAGTCGGCTTCCCTGCTCGGCCACACCGGCCCTCTTGCCCTTCCAGCGCAGTATAGGATTGCGCTCTGAATCTGTTTTCGCCAGAGGATGGTTGACCAGAGAAGGGAGCTGGCCATGTCCCACAATCAGCTCAAGATGCCCCCCTGCCCCCAACCTTGAGCGCAGGGGTGCATGGATGTGACAGGGATCTAAGGGGGTGGAAGCTTTAGGATGCTTTTCACCCCAGCTGAAGAGGGGGGCCCTGACCAACCTTACCGCCACCAGGGACAAGGGTGCCGCCACCTCACTGCCAGCGCAAGAACGCCTGACGACCCTTTGGCCACAGCGGTTTCTGGGGCAGCTCAGCTGCCAGTGCTGCCCCACTGTAGGATTGAGCCCTAAGCAGCGGCGTCATCCTCAAATTAATTTCCGGAACGCTAGGCGGGACTTACCGCTTGATTGACAGGCTGTCCGTGACAGGTCGCTGCCTGCCCGCCCTCCGGTTGGCACGCCCCTCCGGTTGGCGCACCCCTCCGCTGCTTGCCCAGGCACCCGGCGCGCCCCCCAGGCAAGCAGGCACCCCCTCCGAAGCCAGGGGTGCCCGTGTGGCGGGCGGGCAGGCAGCGACACGTCACAGACGGGCAGCCAATCAGGTGGTAAGTCCCGCCTAGCGTTCCGGAACGTCGTTTGAGGATGACACCACTGGCCCTAAGTCCCAGTGTGTGTGATGGGGTTAGACCCACATAAGCATTGATAGGACTGCAAGCTTTGTCTACCATTCTTTGCAACCGTCTAGGTAACCCGCAAGTGGCCTGTCGGAAATTGTCCAGCAGTACAATTTCTGACCAGAGGCAGACCACAGCTGGACTATGCCAAGGCACCCTATAACTGCTAAGTACTTAGAGGGCACAAGCCTATGCATGTCTACTCAGAAGTAAGTCCTATTGTGCAATGGGGCTTACTCCCAGGAAAGTGTGGCTAGGACTGCAGCCTGATGGGAAACTTGGAAAAAGCTCTTTCTCCCTGCACACCGTCTCTGTAATGGTACAATTAGCTTTATTTTGGAGGTGTTGTGCTAACCCCCAAGCTGGGCTCCTTGCAGGGATGGGAATTTCAACAGCCCATATTCATTTCCCGCTTCCAGGTGTCTTCCGCTCTTCAAGGGACCTCTCAGCCTCCTGTCTCTTCACACATCCCCTCTGAAGGCTCTTTGGGCCAAGGTGTCAAAGACCTTGCCATGTAGTTGTCAGCAAGGTTTTTATTCCACTTCTGGTGGGAACTTGTAAGACTATGAAGAGAGAGGAGGGGAGAGAGGCAGCAAAGGTCATGGAGGGAAAGAGAGAATAAAATATGCCTGCCCACGTCTCTCTAGCATCTTGGCTCTGAGCTTGGAGATTCTAGATAGCCTTGAGCGACCTCTCCTTCATGAATTTGTATCATCCTCCCCACGTACCATCACCTCCATGTGGTGGCGCTGGGCTTCTTAACATCACCTAGAGGTAGGGTTACCAGATATAAAGTGGGACAGAGTGCCAATACCTTTTAACCATTGTATAGGGGACATGGTGGCGCAGCGAGTTAATCCGCTTTTGCTGGGCTTTCAACCGCAAGGTTGGGAGTTCAAGACTGCACAACGGAGTGAGCTCCCGTTGCTTGTCCCAGCTCCTGCCAACCTAGCAGTTCAAAAGCACGTAAAAAATGTGAGTAGATAAATAGGGACCACTGCGGTGGGAAGGGAACGGCGTTCCATGCGCTATGGCGTAGAGTCATGCCGGCCACATGACCACGGAAGCTTGTCCTCAGACAAATGCCGGCTCTTCGGCTTATAAACGGAGATGAGCACCGCCCCCTACAGTTGGTCACGACTAGACCATTCGGTTGTGGGGAAACGTTTACCTTTACCTCTTTTAAAGTCATCGCACCCGTTGGTCATCACCACAGCTTTTGACAGCAAACTCCTTAACCGTCACCCCAATCCTAGGGCCTTCTGCTGCCAGAACACGCATAGGGTACAGTACATGCCCCATTGGCACACAATATGGGGAGTTTGATAGGACTGAGCTGTGAATTATGCATGGTCAAATAAGTCCTTTCTTTTGTCTGTTCTGAATCTCCTGCCCATCAGCTTCATTGCACGCTGCCGCTTCTAGCATGATGGGAGAGGGAGAGAGATGCATTTCTCTCCACTTCCTCCATCCTGTGTGTCTTTTGAGACACCTCTGTTATGTCCACCTCTCTTACAGCCCCATCTTA
>JAJKFI010000017.1:5410704-5422905 GCA_029204185.1 Lerista edwardsae | reverse complement strand
CTTGCGTATGTTACACAAACGGCGTAACGCTGCGGTACGCGACGGGCGGGCTGCTGATCACTCGGATGTCCCGCCCAGCGTACCGGCAGGATGACACCACTGTGTAGCCCTGATCATTGCCTCAAGCCCACTTCTTACGTGGCTGCAGTTCTTTTCTGCTCGTTCTTGCTCTTCCTTAATTTCTATTTAGGATGCAGTCAGATTGGAGCGGTTGTGAGTGGCCTGTGGCTAAGGTGTGGAACTCTGTATTCTGGCTAGGAGCAATGTGTGTCCAAAACGGGCGCATGAGTCCCTGGGTGCTGTTAATTCCTCTTTGCCTGCTCACTCTAGTCCTTCTTACGTCTCTGGTCATAATGACATGGCACAGCCTCAGCATTGTTTGGTTAGGCGAGCTATTTGACCGTGATTTACGGGGCCTGAGGGTGAGATCAGATTTCTCTTCGCATATAGATGAAGCTGGAGTAAAACGCAGGTCTCCGGGGAGTCTAAATTTCACAAGCCACCTCTTAACATGGGGCACTTTGGGCTTCATTCATCTGTTTGCTCCAAAACCTTTGGCCTCACCGATGAGCGAGCTGTAATCAAAACTGTACTGACAAAAGGGAGGACGGAATTGACGGCAATTTTTACAATGCGCGAGGCAGGCTCGACATAAACCAGGGCGGGCGTGTTCAGAGGGCCCCCTGCCCATCATGACATGGTCCAGCGACCAAAACCGAGAGAGGGAGGAAACGAAGGAGGCGAGATGAGCTTTTAGCGCTCTGAACCTTAGCAAATCTTTTTTGAAATAAAAAAAAGGAAAGGAAAGGAACAGACAAAGCCCTTAGTGGGTTTATGCTATTTCTTTTTTAAAAAAACTTGTTTCATGTGCCTAGAAAGAGACGTTGTGCAGTCACCGTGTGGTTTTGGTTACGCGAACCTATAACTTTTATACAGCATGTTAGAAAGTATTATAACGTTTTATTTTTGTTGTTTTTTCAAAGTCTGGCACAAATTTCTCTGGGTGATTTGTTTTCTTTGCAGCTCATAGAAAATGTGTGATGAGTTTCCCAGGACTACTCTCTTTTCTTACTCTCCTCCTGCTCTGTGTTTATAAAACCGTAAGAGATTTTCTTTTTCCTCTCAGTAGTTTAGGATAAATTTCCCTTTCTCCCGAGGTGCCTCCTTTGGCTGCCATGGCGCCCATTGGGTGCAGCAGTAGCCATTTTGGCACAGCTTTGGGGCCTGCTAGTTTAGGATTGGGCTCTTGGCCCAAGTGGAGATGCCTAGCTCACTTGCAGGCCTCTGATGTGGCAGGGCAGTCTCACAACCAGGATTACCTTCCTAGCTCAGCCAATCTCAGGTCCATTTCATGAAGAATCAGGGCAGTCTTCTGCATCTGCCCTTGTCTTCCCACTTGGGTCCAAATCCCTGCTCAGACTTTAATATCAGAAAATAGCTTTGAACTTTGAAAGGAATACAGTATATGAGTGCTCATGTTCCTCCTCTGTACCAGGGGCGTAGCTAAAGAAGTGCAGGGGGTGTAGTTGCATTGGGCAACAAGCTTTAGGGGGAAAACAAGCTGAGCTTGACACTAGTGGCCAAAATCGTAAAAACCTTGGTAAGTACGAATAATACCGTCACGTTATATATCATTGGAATGGTAATTTAATGCAGAATGCAATGAAACAAACCAGAGTATAATATCTTTACTCTATCAAAGTTTATGGCAAAAAAACAACAACCCACAAAACAAATACAGCAGTCATGTAAAAATTGTGGCTTGTTAAAATTGCAGTTTTTAGGAATAATACTGTCATGTTATATTCCATTCAATGCAGAATTTCATGCAGAATGCAATGAAACAAACCAGAGTTTAATATCTTCATTCTGTCAAACATTATGGCCGAAAACCCCTGAAAACAAAAATGCAACTGTCTTGTAAAAATTGCTGGCTTAGACAACTTTTAAAGTGGACAAAAAAAGGGAGGAACCCTGCACACCACCCTGAGCTCCTGAGAAGAAGGGTAGGATAAAAATGTGAAAAATATGAATGAATGAATGAATGAATGAATGAATGATTTTGTCATATGGTGGAATGTTAAACGTTTATGGGCCCCAAGTGTCAAATGACTTAGCTATGCCACTGTTGCGGGGACGATGACTGCAGGCTTGGGGGCAGCAAGACCGGGCACGCTGCTAGGGGGAGGATGCAGTTTCCCCCCATTTTCACCTTTTTAAAAAGCTCAAGTGTGCTGTCACTTCCGGAAGTTACATCACTTCGGTTGTGTTGCCACTTCCAGGGCATCATTCTGACCTTGGCACTGGACTACACTTTCATTAACCATGCCGCTGCTTTTTACACACTTAAAAAAAATTGCAAGCCCCTCCAAAACTGTTTTGGTTTTGGGGTGGGAGCAGAGTGTGTGTTAGCAATAAATATTCCTAAGAGATTGGACAGGGGACATCAAGTGTGCAGTTGCTTACTGCAGTGTCGGAGGTACCCACAAGGTCAGAAGAATCTATACTTATTGGCAGTGATGTCATGCAGGGGGTACGCGGGGGTACGTGAGTACCGGTTTCTAGGATTACAGCTGGCCCCGCCCATTCGCCCGCCCACTCGTCGACTCCGCCCTCTGCAACGTTTGAATTTCCTGCATGTTTGAGTTGCCTCCACGTTCTCAGAGCCAGGCAGGCAGGCAGGCAGCGAGCGGCGCCTTTCCTTTCCTTGCCACTGAAAAATGAGTTGCTCTGGGGTTTTCACATGATGCCAGGCCTCCTTAACATGTTCTGGGGGTGCTGTGGAATACTGTTGCAACTGTTGGGTCAGTTTAAAATCATCTGAGGCCTCAAAAAGGGCTTTTTTCATGTCACTTCCTGCCACGACATCACTTCTGGCTTATGACGTCACTTCTGGTGGGCGGGTCCCGACACGTGCCAATCAAAAGTGAGTACCTGTTCTTAAATCATTTAGATGACACCACTGCTTATTGGGGCTAGTGTGCATACAGCTTGGCAGTGGAAACCACCATACTTTTAGAGTGAACTACTCCTTGGGGATATTGTCAGGAATGTGCCCCTGACAATCAGACCCCAATGTACACATGTTTATAGAAACCGCAGGGTCATGCTGTGTTGAGACGAGTTTCAGCGTCTCCAAAGCACAGCTTAATTCCAGACTACAATACGGCACACACAACAATGAATGTGTGTCTACAGGGTATAGTAAGAATAGCTTTGCCTTACCATTTACAAGGCTCTGAAGGGTTATTCTTCATGCACAGCCTCATCTTTCGGCTGATGATGGGGTGCAAAGGAAAGGAAATTTAGAGATTTTTACTCAAATAAGCCTAATAGTGCATAACAGAGGCAGTAATATTGCCGATAACAATAGAAGTACTTCTCCTTCTGATCATAGCAGAAGTAGCATCGTGGGTTCAGTGGAACAGAGGTCAATGTGCAGAATGTTGCAGTGTGAGTCTGCACTGTTTCCACATGAGAATCCCCCTGCTCCTCTCCCCGAGGTCCAGTGGCATCTCTACAGGGAGGGCAGAGCTCTAAGTGTTGCAAGAAGCCTTGCCCTGTCATGTAAATCCCGCCTCTCCCTTGCTGCTGTAGCCAGTAAGCAACGCCACGATGTTGCTTTTCCCTGTGAGGATTGGCTAAAACGGTGCAGGAAAGGAGTGATTTCAAGGCTTCTTGCAAAACGTAGAGCTCTGCCCTCCCTGTAGAAATGACACTGCCGAGGTCAGGTGTGGGGGGCTGTCTCCACTCCAGCACTGGGCTGCGGAGGCGCTCAGAAGCAATTTCGCCTCCTCTTCCCCTCCAAATCTGAAGCCTAATTGAAAGGTTGGGCTCATTTTGAGAGGAGGATTCACAGGGGCTTGTAGAGGGGGCTCTGTGCTAATTCTCATCCTTCACCAGTTCCAGGCAGGAGAGGAAAATGGGACTTCCTGGGAAGAAAGAGATGACACCCCCAGCACTGCCAGGGTCACAAGTTGGGTTATGGAAGGCAGAGACAGGCAGGCCCCGGTATCCAATTATTCTGTATCCACGGTTTCAGTTATCCATGGATACTGGGACACCTATTAAAAAGATGTTGTTGTTGTTGTTGTTCAGTCGCTATGTCGTCTTCGCGACCCCCTGGACCACAGCACGCCAGGCCTCCCTGTCCTCCACTAGCTTCCGGAGTTCGCCCAATTTCATGTCCATTGGTATTAAAAAGATAGGGGAACATTCAACAAATCTCTTTTTCTGTCTTGTTGCAGCAAAACCATTGATGCTCCCCTATTCTTAAAAAGGCCTCCCCAGTATCCGCGGTTTCAGGTATCCACAGAGGAGTCCGGAAAAGAAACCCAGCAGATACCAGGGAATGCCTATAAGTCAGGAGTGTAATATGGGCCAGGGCTTGCCAGATTTCAGCCTCCATCTCTGATTTCATTCCTGGGGTTTTATCCTGGAATAGATGTTCCTTGTTTGTCTTCTTTTTTTTTTTTTTTTTTTTGCTAAATAACAAAACAAAAAACAAAACAAAAAACCCCCAACACTCCCCACGTTTGTGCAGCTTCGGAGTTCTTAGGTATATATAAAGGTAGTCTGTGTGGCCATGGCAGGGTGGGAAACCCATTTCTGGTGCTTAACACTACAGTCATAAGAACATAAGAAGAGCCCGGCTGGATCAGGCCAAGGCCCTCCTAGTCCAGCTTCCTGCATCTCACAGTGGCCCACCAGATGCCTCAGGGAGCACACGAGACAACGCGATGCCTGCATCCTATTGCCACTCCCTTGCACCTGGCATTCCGAGGTAGCCTACTACTAACGTACAGAGGTTGCACCACCCATCATGGCCAAAGCCAGTCAGCTCAATCCAATGTAACATCCCCAGCACTGATGCAGCTGTGCCAATGGGGTATGCGCTGGCTCCTGCTGGGGAGTTTACAGTTCAGAAGGCCGCCTTGAGGTAAGGGATCATTTGTTCCTTTTCCTTGGGCAAGCCTCCAATGCCCTGATGGGTCTAGTCGGATCTGCGCCAATGTAGTGCAAAATGCGGAAGATCACCCCGAGGAGGCAGTGGATGGTGCCGACAGTGGCCCTTGGTGCAGGAAAGTGCGGGATTAACACCAGGGAGGTAGCAGAGGCTGGACTGCACAGCTGCAGCCACTTAGGAGCTTGTAGCAGGGATATGAGGAGCACCTGGAGGCAGGAGAAGCTGTGGGTTGTAGTTGTGGAGAGAGTGGTGGGTTTGCTGACGTATCGGACTGAACTACTGGCTTGACTAACGGACTGGTGTGGTGAACTGATACATGGACTGACTTACTGGCTTGACTGATTGACAAAGGACTAAGTGAACTGAGGACTGGCCATTACTGAAGGCTCTGAAGCTCCAGGAGGAGACCTGCGGCCTACAGGCAAGCCACAGGGTGGGGCAAGCTCTCTGTTGGCGCTGGGGTCCGGTGGTTTGTAGATATTGCCAGGACTGTCTGTATCAGGGTGACTAAGTAGCCTAAGCAGGCATAGCATTTGGGAGGAGAGTTTGGAGCAGGGGCTTTGGCAAGACAGCCGGCTATTTTGCGATCATATGTCTGGGTGGACCCAGGTAGGTGAATTGTGGCTGGGAAATATAGGATATCGGCAGAACCACTGCCACTGGTCATTGCCCTGCCCCATTTCTCTCACTACCTGTCCCATTCTGCTCGCCCCTGCGCCAGCTTTCTAGTGCCAGGGCAGCGCGGCAACGTAAGAAGTGAGGGCTGGCTTTTTCCCTTCAAATTTTTAGCGCATGTCATGCTTGAACCCTTTGCTTTGTCAAAAGCAACTCTCCGTTCCAGAACTGCAAACTTTAAAACAGCAGCTCTCTCAGGTTAGTTTAGCTGGTGCTCTTTTTGCTCCTGGCCTGTTACTTCTCAGTTTCATCATGCAATCGGATGCTGTTGCAACCGTCAGACTCTCCTCGGAGGGACGGATCAGTTGGCTTAGAAATCGCACAGATGTATGATTAAATCCAGCCTCAATACTTTGGATTTCTTTTTGTTGCCGCTGTTGTGCTTTTGTTTTTCAATGACGCTCAAAACTGCAAACACACAGGAAGGTTGGCTGTTTTTAAAAGGCGAGAACTTTAAAGCAAAGTCGCTGTGAAACTCCGAGTTTGTTTTGGCAATAGGATTATTTTTTGACCAGCGATGGAAAACTGCACGGCTTTCAGAATCAGTTGATATCTGCTTAAACCTGTAAATGTTTTTAGGCATCTGAACCGGAAACTGGGAATGCATGTGTCCAAGTTGCATCTTTTTTTACCAATGTTTGTTAAAGATTCTGTGTTGCTGTCTCCTGTTCTCTTTATTTTTTCCAAGGATCCTTCTCTGTGCATGCCTTTGTGTTTGATGTATGTACGTATCGATTTATATACCTGTATATATTTTTCCCTTGTGTCCTTTTTTTGCAGTTTTGATTTATTTATTTTCTGTCTGTGTTTGTGTTTTGTGGTTCACAGGTCCTCCCTTACATTGTTCATCTGCTTCATCAACCCCTATTGAGCAATCCCCCTCCCCTCCCCCTTCCCCACCAGCCAATGAGAGCCAGAGAAGGTTGCTAGGCAATGGTGTGGCCCAGCCAACCCAGGACTCTGACTCTGAGGAAGAGTTTGTCCCCAATTCATTCTTAGTTAAAAGTGGCTCTGGGAATCTCTCCCTGCCTTCTAATGGTGAGTGACTCAATCTACCTTTTTACTATTTCTTTGCATTTTTTTTTTAAAAGTCAAATATAATATAATGCATGTGAATCTGGAGGTTTGGGTTGCAGTCGGGTTAATCTGCCTCTTTGATGCTTCTGAGTTTTGCAAATGTTTTCAGGGATTTGGGGGCTGGGTGGGTTTGCATTGCCTTACAGCCCACTTGTGATTCCTGTTGATTTTGGACCCCCGTCCCATTGTGGAATGACTGCTGGGGGGGGGGTAGCTTGGCTTAGCGTCAAGATGCATTTATAGTGCTGCAAAAAGAGTTGTTTGGAGTGCAGTTAAGTTCCATCCAACAAGTATTGGTTGAATCTGACGCAGAGTTTGTATTGCCATTTTTGCAGAAGAAAAAAAATGACAATTATCTGGCCTTAAATTCCCCCGTCCTCCTCTTTGCATTTGGCATCCTTGTGCCTAACCCCCAATCGTCTTCAGAGTGCCTGAGCTCCCTTTGGGAAGATCATTTTGGAAAGGAGAAATGCATCCTTCCAGTATCAGATATATTGTGTTTGAACTTTGCAAAGAATTTACCGTGGGTGATGGTGGGATGCCCTCCTTCCAAATGTACCATGAATTTGGAACCTGTTTCTCAACAAATAGTTTTTACATATATAAAAAAATACCGCACCAAGTAATTCTCACTAAGGCACAGACCTTTTAAGTAGAAGGAAATCATTGAATTGTTGCATAACATCAAAGAAAATGTTGGGTTTATTCCAGGAAAACCTGTCTTACAAACTCAACCTCTTACTAGCAATGGCTGATTTGGGTTTTTTTTTTTGTTCTTTTAGGGGGTCCATTTGTTTGTTTCTGTGCTGCATTTAAAAACAAAATCTGATGATGTTTGTGCTTTTCAGAAAGTCAACTTTATTTAATCATTTTTCCTGATGGGGTCGTAACAGGTCAGGAGAGCATGTCTCCTGGCAGAGATTTTTTAAAAGGGGTGTGTGGGTTTTTTGGCAGGTCCTGGCTGAGACAGGCACAGTGATCCACCGTGCTGCATGTGTAGATGATGTGAAAACACTCACTTTTTAGTAGCATTGCGTGACCTTGGAGTTCTACTGTCAGTGAAGTTGTTGGAGTGCTTGGCAAGAAAGACAGGAAATGAATGATACTTGGAGAATGGATTGTAGAGCATTAGGAAGAGGATAAATAATAATGCATTTATATTAATACTTCTGAAAAGTGCTTTGACTGTGTTTCATATTTGTGCTTAGGAACTCATCTAGGAGGACTCACACAATCCACTTTAGTTTTCTGCTTGTTACTCACTCCAACAGTGTGTGTGTGTGTGTGTGTGTGTGTGCAATCCTAACCTGAAGTTAGGCCAGCACAGTTAGGCCGGCACAAGGGCCACCGTCAAGCGTGTTTGGACCACTCTTGGAGTCAGGGAGGATGGCGCACGTCTGTGTGCTGGCCTCTCTGACTCTGAAAGTGGTCCAAATGTGCTTTACAGTGTCCCTTGTGTCAGCTAAACTTTGCTGGCCTAACTCCAGGTCAGGATTGTGCTCTGTGTGTGAGTGGGTGCATGTTTTATTTATCTAAAATATGAATATTCTGCCTTCCCCTCAAGAGGAGGCACTTCCAGTGTTTTTAGGGTTTTGTGTAATAAAATCCTGTGAATATGAAAGATATAATAGACAGGAGTGGACCAAATCTATAATGGGAGCATTAGATCACCTTAACACCATGGGTTCTCCAGCTGCCAAAAATCAATGCAATTAAAGACCTCTAACAAATGCACATGATTGAACATGATTTAACATGCACATGAAAGACATTGCTGGCATTTTTCTGGTAGGCTTTCCAACTATTGAAAAAAAAATTACAACAAAATTGGTTCAGGGGCAGAATCACCAAACAAACAATCCACTCTTTGCTCAGTGAAGTTGCACAGCTTTTACATAGGCTGACAAATCCCTAGCCACCCTGCAAAGACATCCACACATGATGTGATGTCAGACTCTTGCAGAGCACAACACAATTCAGGCTCTATGCTGCAATCAGAAAGCAGAATATTTACGTATTGTTTACCTCTTCTATGGATTTCTATCTAATCCTCTTGGTATATGTTGCTCCAAGGTGGGTAATTAGGCATACCAACCCAGTACAAGCTCAAGGAAGTGAGTCAAGCTGCACACCACTTGTGCACGCATTGGTCAGTTAACATAGCATCTCTAGAAAATACCTGAGTTTACCAAAGCATACCCCTGATCCCCCAAATAATCTTTCTCACCCTTTTTATGCAAACAGAGAGACACATTAGCAACCCCAGACTCTTTCTCATTAACGTACAGACAAAAAGTATACAGACACTTGTGAGTGAGACACTCTGGTGAGTGGGGTCCCCCTCACCCAGATTCCAAGCAGGGGCTTCCCAAGTGTAGAGCGTAGGCAGCCTTAGGCAATCCATGTGGCTTTTGTCATCCTCCCTTTTGTAACCTACACATCCACTGGGAAAGCGTAACCTGGGGTGTAGTTGGAAAGCGTCAGTGTTGCTGACACCTGTTAGAAAATGGGGCCTGGAAGAAAATTCTGGCTCTTTGCTGGGTTTTCTTGCACTTTGTCCACCTGACCAAGCTCAAGGGGCGTCCGGGGGGGGGGGGCTCTGATTTAATTTTCCTAGAGTTGGAGTAATCATCGGAAAAGGTAGAACTCCTCAATTCTGCTGAACTCCTCAAGAAGGTAGGACTGGATTGAGATGCTGCATATTGTGTTTCTGCTCTTGCAGAGATACCTGTAGACCAGTGGTTCCCAAACTGTGGGTCAGGACCCACCAGTGGGTCGCAAGCCAATTTCAGGTGGGTCGTGAAGCACCTAGTGCAGCCATATTAAAAATATGGGAGGATGGGATGCTGGAAAGGGGGGAGGGCTCTGTGGTTGTTTGGCTTGTGTCGTTTTTCTTTCTGATTCTCTTTGCTGTTGGAAAATGACTGAGAAATAACCCCACTTATTGCTGCATTCTCAGGAAAGCAGCAGGCTCTGGCGTCACAATGACGGCACTTCCGGTCATGACATCACGTCTGGTGGGTCCCGGACAGATTATCATTCTAAAAAGTGGGTCCCGGTGCTAAAATGTTTGAGAACCACTGCTGTAGACTGTTAATCACAGTCCTGGATGCTAAAAGTGAACCAGGAAACGGCATCTGAGAACATACGTCTAGCTAGGAATAAGTCTATGTAGCCTGTGATAGGATTCTCTGTCATTGGCCTCTCATGCCAAAACCTGATTTGCCTAATTTCAAGGGCCATTTTTTTTTGAGTCCTGCTTAATTTTTTAATTTTTTTTAAAATCTGTTTTAATCAACTAAGGTCGCAATCCTGCACAGGAGCAGGCTGGCTGGCAGGCCCATGCTGCATTCTAACCTAAGTTAGGAGGCAACTGCAGCTCACCCAGGGGGCAAGGGGATATTTTCCCCTTGCCCTGGGGTAAGCCACGGCTGGGCCGATCGTATCTGTGCCTGCTGTTTAGTCCGACGAGCCCGCAGCAACCCAGATTGGGGCCGCACGACCCCGGCATGGGTTTTTTTTTGGATCCAACATCATTGTTGGATCCTGGCCGCACCCCCTCCCCAAGCCACCCCGCCCACAGGAACTCCTCCCTCCGTTCCGTTTCACCCTCCCTCCTGCCCAGTGGTGGGATTCAGGGGGTTCGCCCAGGTTCTACAGAACTGGTTGTTAAATGGCCGGGCCCCGCCCGCTTGCTTACCTCGGCCGGCTTTGGGTTTTTTTGGCTCCAGCTATGACGTCATAGAACCGGTTGTTAATTCATTTGAATCTCACCACTGCTCCTGCCTTCCCCCCCCCCACCCAAAAAAGCCCAAATTTGGCCAGTACTTTCCCAATGCTGCTGCATGTGTCGGCCCTGTGCCACTAGTTCTGACGCAGTGTTGGGCTGACACCGCGGACATGTGTTGGCCCAATAGGGCCGTAGGATTGAGCTGTAATTCTTATTTTTTTAAAAAAAATCAGGTTTCTCTAGCAGGTCACTGATAGCTAAAATGCTATAAAGTCTTGTGCGTGTGAACAGGTGTAGTGGAGGTTTTCCCTTCTAGTAGTAGTAGCTACTACTTTCCTGGAATTGTCTTGTTGCCAGACATGCTCTGAGATATGTTCAGCATGAGATCTGTAGCATGACATGTGTAATATAAGGACCAAGTGCAGTGACTCATGGCACAACTCAATAACCTGACATGAAACGCAAAGGGAGACAACCAAAGACAGCTTTGACATGATTGAGACACACAAAATTATGCATGGAAGGGATAAAGTCGATAGAGGGATGTTCTTTTCCCTCTCTCACAACACCAGAACCAGGGGGCATCCGCTAAAACTGAGGGTTGGGAGAGTTAAAACAGATAAAAGGAAGTACTTTTTTTACCCAGCGGGTAGTTAATCTGTGGAACTCCTTGCCACAGGAGGTGGTGATGGCATCTGGTCTGGATGCCCTTAAGAGGGGATTGGACGGATTTCTGGAGGAAAGGTCCATCGTGGGCTATAGGCCATGATGGATTGTGCAATCTCCTTACAAAGGTTATGGGCTACTGGTACCGGGTGCAGGGGAGTGGCAACAGGATGCAAGCATCTTGTTGTCTCATGCCTCCCTGGGGCACCTGGTGGGCCACTGTGAGATACAGGAAGCTGGACTAGATGGGCCTTTGGCCTGATCCAGCAGGGCTCTTCTTACGTTCTTATGGAGGTAGTAGTAACTGGAGCAGGGGATTTGGATGTGATGTGCAATCACCAACCCGGCCCTAAATATCAGCAGTTTCTAGGCAGAAAGAGAGGAAACCTTTAGGAGGTGTGGTTAAAGGTACAATCAGAGGGAAGGAAGGAGGGTAATATTGGTGTGATAATTTTGCTACGCACTTTGCATGTAAAATTGCCTGCATCTGCCGCAGCTCGGACTCTGCCTAGACAATCTCTGCTGATGTCCCTTGAGCCTCTCTTGTTTTTGATGCTCTCAGTTCGTACAGTCTGAGAGTGTGGACAGGATTCTTTGGAGTGTGACTGTGGAGCGTCTGCCTGCCTGCCTGACCCTTGTCTTGGCTCTTGACCCTTGGCTGCTTATGAACGCAGCCTGGGGAGGATGGGCTGAATGGGTAAGGAGGGTGGTGAGCGTGTCATCGAGGGAGGGATGATACGCTAAGAATGGCAAGTAGTACTCTCCCCTCCTGGAAAAAAAAAAAGCCCTTCCAGGTTCCCAAACTATTGGACAACGTTCAGCCTGCTTTGAACCTCCCCTTTCTGGACAAGGTGACAAAGGCTACAATCCTGTCCACACTTACCTGGGAGTAAGCCCCATTCATTATAATGGGACTTACCTCTGAGTAGATACGCATAGGATTGGGCTCTGAGTGGGTGGCGGCATCTCAACCACAGGGAGTCTTGCAGGAAACAGATTATCTGCATCAGTGGTTCCCAGAGTCCTACTTAGGGACCGCCGTATGTATGTATGTATGTATGTATGTATGTATGTATGTATGTATGTA
>JAJKFI010000017.1:5369357-5394088 GCA_029204185.1 Lerista edwardsae | reverse complement strand
TTGGTTGGTTGGTTGGTTGGTTGGTTGGTTGGTTGGTTGGTTGGTTGAGCCAGGGCTAGGGATCAGGGACAGTGCAATTCCATGCTGCCTGTAGTGTTGACTCAACGTTGTTGCGTCGACACTACGCACTTAGTGCTGACATGGGGGCACCAAGCATCACCCCGCATTGGCGCTAATGCACCGAAACTGGCTGGCCCTGAAGCTGGTTGGCACAAGGGAGGCACCATGGCGGCATAAGGGAGGGAGTGGGCGGGGGAGGGCAGTTCTGGATGGGCTGTGGGCCGGCCAGCAGGGGGGCTGGCCCGGGAGGGGGACAGGTGTCAGATTCGGCCTTATGGCCGAATCTTATACCTGTTCCCCAGTCATGCGGCTCCGATTCGGGCTGCGCGGTCTCCTCGGACCTGCCCTTGCCGCTGGGAGGCTCCAGCCTGGCCTAAGCAGTGCTGGATACAGTGCAGACGCACCGGCCTCGCCACTCCAGCGCTGCTTAGGATTGTGCCCAGAGTCGCAGAAGGACCATTAATGCTTCAGTCCCAGCTTACTGTTTTCCATCACCAGGGTGGGAGATTTCCAGCCTATTTTCCTGCATATTCATTTTGTGTTGTCAATGAATATTTGCGTGTGGTTTCCGTTTTCCCTGAACTGTAGTGGAAAATTGCATATGCTGTGGTTTATATTTGGTCTCCTTTCCATCAGAATGTTTATGTGCTCTCCTAACATACTTTAAAGCGTGTATCGTCTGCCAGTGAATCAAAGCACATGCTAGTATCAGTTTCTCATTAAAGTGTACATTGAAAATAAACGCCAGCGCTTAACAGTATAGTGCGGATCAAGAGAACCATTAAGCTTGCATGGGCGCTCACAACGCTATCTCTTCCACATAATTAGACCTTGTCCAGAATTCACACGTTACCAACTTCTTCAAGATTCAGGACAACGTCTAGCAATCAGTATATTTCAGATAGTTCCCCTCTACTCCATCTACTGCCTACTTGGTGCCTTTGCCTGAGTTAACTCTTAGATTCTGATCAAAGCCCGGTGTTTTGACAGTGTTTTTTAAAAGATTTTCAGATGTTGCCTCATATACAGTGGGAAGGTTTCATACACAATGGCAAGTATTTCTTTGGACCAATTCCAGGTGTAGTTGCCAAGACAGGGCATGGCTTTCAGTTGTGGCAGTTCAGGTAAAATTCCTCCCATCTTCTGTTGAGTGATGGTGGCTGCCTTTTTTTTTCCCCAGATTACCCCAGATAACTCTACATCAGGATGCGGTGTGATTCCAAGGGACGCTTGGGAGAGGGTTAGGTTGTGGAAATGGTAGCTTCCAGGTGCTAGCATTGGAGCAGAGACCATGGGATGTGCGTGAGGGTAGCTAGCTGGGTGGGCCAATGCAGTAGGCATCCTGTGTTGCATGCCACTCCAGTGATTGGCTCATGCAGTGCAGCCTCTGGTAGGTCCATGTGCTGTTCCAGCCGCATGTGCCTGTTTGTGGTGATCAAGTTGCCGAAGTGCTCTTTGCCAGTCTCCTGCTGTGATTGGGCAGTTAAGTAGAGAGCAGCTTTGTGTAGCTGGTGTTCTAGGGCTCACACCTATTCCCCCCTCTCTTCTTTTGTGCCTGCCATGGGTATTTCTGCCCAGGCATGCAGAAGGTGACTGCACATCCCTTGGCTGGGCTCAAATCTGTCTTGACTGGCTACCAGTCTGTGTTTGTGTGCAGTGAGCTGCCAGGATCCTGCTTTTCCTGTGTGTTGTTGAGCTCCCCTTGTGACCTGTCCCCAAAAGGGTCTTCCAGCTGATGAAGGCCAGCACAGAGACGCCAACCCTTGCTGTGGAGAGACTTATGTGTTTGTATTATTATTATTATTATTATTATTATTATTATTATTATTATTATTAAACACATGAAACAGAGTAGAGCAAAAAGATCACACAAATATCATTGACTTATTAATTATTATTATATTAGAATATAATAATTATTATTATAAATAATAAATAATAATAATTTGATTATACTTTGCCGTTCTGTCCCGTATTAGGGCACC
Source organism: Lerista edwardsae (assembly GCA_029204185.1). NCBI lineage: Eukaryota > Metazoa > Chordata > Lepidosauria > Squamata > Scincidae > Lerista > Lerista edwardsae. The sequence continues at coordinate 5,392,043 of JAJKFI010000017.1, read as the reverse complement.
CAAGGCAGCTTTACAACGAATACAAGATAAAAATTAAAATGATGACATAAACAATTAAAAACAGCAGACCCCAATGGATCTCAACATTTTACAGTGAAAATGCAGTCATTAGAATTAATACGCTAGCTGTCCTCTTCTGGCGTTCCGGCCTTATCAGAATGTATTCCTTGGCTGTGTGTGCTTGTGTGAGTGGGATACAGGGGCGGGAACGCAGGGTGCCGGGGTCCCAGGCAGATCTTTGTGGTTTCCCCTTCTTTGCTGATGCCACGGTAGCTCCAGTAGGGGGTGGGGGCTGTGTGTTGCTGTGCTGTTCATTCCCAGGGTCTCCCCCCCTTCCCAGCGTTGGCTGCTCATTGGCCCTGCTCTTGACCCCGCCCCTTGGCAGCACTCCTCTGAGTAAACCCTTCTGCACCTCTGCTCCTGAGAGCCACTCTTAACAGCATCTTCAGAAGGTGCTGTTAGATGACCTTCACTCTGAGGGGGACTCTGTCCCATGACAGGGGGAGCCATAAACATCCAGTCTGAAGTCTGGGAGCAAGGTCCCATGGGGGGAGGGGTCTTTCAGAGGAGCGGGACCTGCCCTCCCTTAGGTTTTCTCTCTGGGGTGCTATTGAAAGGGTTTTTTTTTGCTACAACTGGGCTTTCTTCAGCCTTCCCTGATCACCCTTCCGTCTCAGACATAAGCGCACCAGACAAAGGCTTGGGATAAAGGGCCACTTTATTAAATAATCAAATAGTAAACTGCAGCAGGGCAAACTCCCTCCCCCCCCCAACGTGCGGGCCTCTAAATTTGGGGGAAAACGGCCCTAGACGCAGTGATGTCATGCAGGGGGTACGCGGGGGTACGCGAGTACCAGTTTCTAGGATTACAGCTGGCCCCGCCCATTCACCTACCCACTCATCGACTCCGCCCCCTGCAACGTTTGAATTTCCTGCACGTTTGAGTTGCCTGCATGTTCTCAGAGCCAGGCAGGCAGCGAGCGGAGCCTTGCCTTGCCTTGCCACTGAAAAATGAGCTGCTCTGGGGTTTTGGAACTGTTGGGTCACTTTAACATGATGCCAGGCCTCCTTAACATGTTCTGGGGGTGCTGTGGAATACTGTTGCAACTGTTGGGTCAGTTTAAAATTGTCTGAGGCCTCAAAAAGGACTTTTTTCCTGTCCCTTCCTGCCACGACATCACTTCCGGCTTATGATGTCACTTCCGGTGGGCGGGTCCCGACACGTGCCAATCAAAAGTGAGTACCTGTTCTTAAATCATTTAGATGACACCACTGCCTAGACGTCTACCTCCCGCGGGCTACACAGGCAGGACAGCCGCCTTGGACCAAACCCAGAGGGGGCTCCTCAACACCAACCCCGGAGGGGTCGTGTCAGTCGGAGGACAGAGAGAGCCAGGCCATGCTGTCGTTGCGCCTAATGCAGCAGTCGCGCTAAAAGTGCTCCATCATTACCGAAATGCGTTTCAGATAGTTTTCAGTAATTATAAATAACAAGCAGAATAATTGCAAACGTTAGCAATAACTTCGATTAAATGATTCTGCTGAGATGATTGCTGGTGCTAAAAACTGCAGTGAACAGGCCAATCCCAACTAATAATTAACAAGTCCTAATTGGCACAGGAATGGCAAGGCTGGTGGGCCTGCGCCGAATCCAGCGCAAGTCAGGAGGCCTCTGGGGCCCGTTCGTGGGCTTGCGGTTTAGCAGGCACAGCTCCGAGCCAGCCGCGCAGCCACATCCCAACTCCGCCCCCTCCCCAGGCTGGCACGCCTCCTGGCCTGCCCCACCCCGCCCAGTTCCTCCCTCCCTCCTGCCCTCCACCCGCCCAGAACCGCTGGGCCGACATTGCTGCTAGCGTCTGCCCAACGGCACCAACACTGACACAAGGGTGCCGGCTGGCAGCCAGCGTCGGCCAAACGACAGGAGATGTATGAGACCATAATTCCCCACGTGGCGGTGCAGTAGTGCCAAAATGTGTCGCATGGCTGCATCCCATGAAGGAGGCTGAACGTATTGACGTCTCCTTGGGGTAAGCCCCAGCATCCGCCATGGGTAAACTCAGCTCTGTGGCATGTTGACCCATGATGGCGAATCAGGCCAGGGAAGGTGTTAGGGTTTGGTGGACGCCCCTGCTGCCAGACCTGCCCGTTCCTTGGCCCGTTTCACCCTCCTCTCCATCCCAATCGCCTTCTCATTCCACCTCCTCCCTGCCTTGCTCCCAACCCCTGTGTTGCCTTATCCACTCTAGCAGGTGACCTGTGCCCATTTTAGCATGGACCCGGCTGCCACCAAATCCGCCCCTTTCCTGGAACAGATCCACCCATCCCCGCCCCACCACCATCTTGTTCCGTCCTCCCTGTTCCGCTTCCCTCACCATCCTACCTACCTTGGTGGGTCTCATAGATGGCATAGATGGCAAAGCGGGTGAGGGAGTACGTCATCTGGCGGCAGAGTGAGGCACTAAGCCCATTGTAGAGTGCCAGAAAGCCATCGTTGCGAACTACTCGCAGAGCCATCCCCGTCATGCGCAGCTTCACTTCCTGCTGGGTTTGCAGGTGGACCTTGAGCAGGTCCAGCGGGTGGGTGCAGCAGGCAGCGCCGCACGAGGCCAGGCCCCCGAAGTACCAGCGGGACACGCGCTTCTCCGCCATCGCACCGGCTCTGTGTGGCCTGTCTCCCTCCCCTCCTCTGCCCTGGGGAGCCCGGCCTCACCGCCGCACCCCCTTGGTGGGTCCAGAATGTTCATCAGGTTCACTTGGGGATTCTCCAGACTTACCTGCAGATGCTGGATAGATTGAAGCTGGAGTCCTCCGCATATAAAGCATGTGCTATGGACCCTGCCTAAATGTTCCATCCCATCAGCTTGGTAGCTCCACATATGAGGTTGCTGAGGGCACAGCTGTGCATTCCTGGTTCTAGCACCAATTGTTCCTGATATACTCTTACCATAGGAGCAGATCTCTCAGAAGAGCCGCACGGCAGGGATTGTGACGGTCAATTAAAGGCCCAAGTTGAAGGGCGGTGGAAGCTGACCTTTGCCTTGTCTTGGGCTGCTAACATACCGTCTTAGTATCCTAACCTGGAGTTAGGCCAGCCAAGTTTGGCCGGCACAAGGGATACCGTAAAGCGCATTTGGACCACTCTTGGAGTCAGGGAGGATGGCTCCCGTCTGTGTGCTGGCCTTTCTGACTCTGAGAGTGATCCAGACCTATGTTACAATGTCCCTTGTGCCGGCCAAACTTGGCTGGCCTAACTCCAGGTTAGGATTGCACCCTTAGTTTTGGGGTTATAACCGCGCAACCCCAGCCGATTGCTATTTTAAGACGTCCCTGCTGCATTTACCATCTCAGGGCATGAATCAGAATCCCATAATTCCTGCTGAAGTTGCTAATCCTACTTTTATGTGAACGTAGCCATAATGCGTGAGACGTTTTGATGAATGTGGCCTTTCTCAGTGGCTGTGATTTTAATATGCAGGTTAAAATATCCCGCCGATTTCCACATCTCCCTATGGCTCTGTAGCCTTGTATCTAGTGTGTACTGAATCATTCTGCTATGGCAGGGCCAAGCATTGGATTTCAACTCAACGCCTCACAAGCTGAGAACCAAGAACTGTGACACAGTTCAGAGAAGCCAAAGGGGCAGTGTGTGGCTCATTAGTGCAGTAGCTACCTAGGAGAGAGCGGCCCAGAGTACCAGTAATAAATGAAGAGCCGAGGGACCCGGAACGGTTCATCGGCAGAGACGGTTGTCAGAGAAATCGATGCTTTTAAAGCAGTCGGTGGCTAAGAGGAATTGTACAGCATAGTGCCCAGATGATAAAATGTGGGGTAGAGATGAACATTTGATAGACTATTAAGGAGATCTAAAGGCCCAAGAGAAGGCTGAGGAAAACTATTTGGTACGAAAGTGTATTTATTCACTTATTTATAAAATTTATTAGTTGCTTCTCTGTTAAAAATATTTGAAGCATCTTAAGAACATAAGAAGAGCCCTGCTGGATCAGGCCAAGGGCCCATCTAGTACAGCTTCCTGTCTCTCACAGCGGCCTACCAGATGCCTCAGGGAGCACTCAAGACGACAAGACTTCTGTTGCCACTCCCTTGGATCTGACATTCTGAGGTAAAATTCTGAGGGGAAATATGAGGTAAAAAGAATAAGATGCTCCTCTTCAGACATGGATTCATAGGAACATAGGAACAGCCCAACTGGATCAGGCCAAAGGCCCATCTAGTCCAGCTTCCTGTCTCTCACAGCGGCCCACCAGATGCTTCAGGGAGCACACAAGATGACAAGACTTCTGCATTCTGTTGCCACTCCCTTGTATCTGACATTCTGAAGTAAAATTCTGAGAAGAAATATGAGGTAAAAAGAATAAGATGCTCCTCTTCAGACATGGACTCATAGGAACATAGGAACAGCCCCACTGGATCAGGCCAAAGGCCCATCTAGTCCAGCTTCCTGTCTCTCACAGCGGCCCACCAGATGCCTCAGGGAGCACACAAGACAACCAGATACTTGCATCTCACTGCCACTCCCCTGCACCTGGCCTTTCCAGGTAGCTTACTTCTCACATAAGGAGGTTGCTTTTAAAGTCTCCATAAAACCAGGTGTTGTCATCACTTCCCTGAATGAGTCTTAAGGGGGAAGGGCAGCTTACACCAGCACATTGTAGCACCTGCTGGGTTTACCGCCCCACCGCCCCTCTGGGTAGACTTCTGGATCAGGCCTTGGTCAATGCTTTATTTATTAAAATGAGTCATATCTCGCCTTTCCCTCTGAACCAACGGAATGCAAAGCACGGCCTCATTTGCTGATCTGAGGGGGCAAGGAGGAAGAGAACAGAGCCCGGGCTCTTCTGGTTTACTGTAAACCACCCTGGTATCAGTGGCTGAAGGGCTGTTTATATTTTAGTTCACTGGTCCTCAAATTTTTTAGCACCAGGACCCACTTTTTAGAGTGACCATCTGTCTGGGACCCACCGGAAGTGATGTCATGACCGGAAGTGCCGTCATTGTGATGCCAGAGCCTGCTGCTTTCCTGAGAATGCAGCAATAGGTTGGATTATTTCTCAGGCATTTTCCAATAGCAAAGTGAATCAGAAAGTGAAAAAAACCCATTGACAACCTTGAAACAAGCAAAATAACCGCACAGGCTTCCCCATTTCCAGTGTCCCATCTTCTCATATTTTCAATATGTTTGCTCTAGGTGCTTTGCAACCCACCTGAAATTGGCGACCTATCTGACCCACAGTTTGAAAAAGTACAGTGTATTCTCTTTTGCCATTTACAGCTAATGAGTTGCCAAGCGAGGAGAAAAAAAGTTCTTATTTCTGGTCATGTCCTGATTGATGACATCACTTCCTGTTAAGGACATCACTTCCGGCCCTCAGCAGGCACCATGAGTGCTGTCCGGCCCGCTGTATGAAACGGGTTTGACACCCCTGCCTCTACCCATTCCTTTATGCCATTCCTGCTAGGTTGGCAGGAGCTGGGACAAGCAACGGGGGCTCACTCTGTTCGCGTGGTCTCGAACTGGTCAGCAAGTTCAGCAACAGCAGTTTAACCCACAGCGCCACCACGTCCCAAGTGCCCTTTGGCAGAAAGGCAGGATATTAATGCATGAAGTAAATAATAAATAATTAAATGATGATGGGACTTTTTGCGAGGAAGAATCAGAAACCGCAGATTGAAAGTTCTGTAAGGGGGATTGTGGTTAGAAGCAGCTTCCCTGTAGCACTTCCCAGCTCTCTCTCTCTCTTTCTCTCCTCTTCCCCACCCTCAACTGGACCTTGGAAGGCATCGTAATTGTACAGGTGTAAAGTACAGGAATAGAGGCTCTCTTGGTGCCCTGTTGGAAACTTGCCTGTCTTTTTCCTTTGGGGGATAAATGGTGTCAGGCATGTTTGGTGTGTGTCTCCGTCTTGCGTTGGCTGTTTCTTGGTGTTGGTTGTCATGCTGGGTGTCAAATGAAGCCCTAATATTCGTGGTGTTCTTCTGAAATGCTCTTACAAGTGCGACAGCAGCAAAATTGCAACCTGAAAGTTTCCTTGTCTTTATTATTTCACTATTAGCGCGTATGCATGTGACGGTCCCGTGGGATTCAAATAAATTAACAACCGGTTCTAAGTCCTTCAGGGCGGCCTTCAGGGCCATCCGCTGCCTTTCTTCCCTCTCCCAACCTAAAATTAGCAACCGGTTCTGCAGAACTGGTGAGAACTGGCTGAATTTCACCACTGCGCGGGACCCGCATCTTTCTGGGTGCTCCTTTGCTCAGCTGAGTAGCCGAGTTTCAGAAGCATCTGCTGTCCTCGCTCAGCGCATGGCTCACATTTTATTCAGAAGCATCGTGGGGGCTTTTCTCCCTCCTTTCCAGTTCAGAACAGCTACAGGGCGCTTATTCCTGATCGATGGGAGAACTGCAGGAGAAAAGAGAGGTGATTTTCTTTTTCTTTTCGCTTTCTCCCGAAGACCGGTGCTGCGCTTCTCAGAAAGATAATCCCTGGGCACACCTGTGCGGGTGGAACACAACACATGGATTAGCGATGGGCTTAATCTGCCCCCCTAACATTTCCTCGCCACGCTGCCTGAGCAGCCTTCCCCCTTTTTTTCCAGCTCAGGTTCCAGGGCCGCATTATTGGGGTCCACATGGGTTCCTGTGGATTTCAATGCTCAACAATGTGGGCTTGTTCATTTGCTTTCACCACGATTTCTAAAGTGGAATTTTAATGACACGTGGGGGGGGGGCTGGAACCAAGGGGGGAAAAAAAGAGCGAAATAATAATCCAAATGTGGAAACTTGATGCCCAGCACAGTTTCTCAAGCTGCTTTTTTTTTTGTCACATCTGCTACTCTTTTTAGAGGAAATGTAATCCGCCAACCCCCGCCCCCCCAGCTCCTGCACCAATAAAAATCAATTCTGCCTCCAGTGTTATTCAGCTGGTGAAAATCCTTTTCTCCATCTCCCTCTTCTTTATTTCGGGGTTTTTGATCCCAGCGACAAACAAGTCACTTTTGTTGAACGGCGACACTCCCCACATTGTGCGCACCTGGCACCTCACTTCTGAAACCCTACGAAAGGCAAAATCTGCTTGCGGTCCCGTGGCAAAGCTCCTGTTGCCTTTTGACGGGGGCAGCGTTCCGCTCTGAATTCTCACCGCTGCGAAGGAAACCTCGGAATCGTGTCGTGTCGGAGAGATCCCTTTCCCCCTGCACTGTGCCAACAATGGTGGGAAAAGTCGGAGCAAAGGAAATGCAGATGATGTGACAGCCTGTGAGGTTTGGAAAGCACAAAACCCAGTTTGCGTCAAATAATCGGCCATGGTAGGATGCTCTTTTCAACTGCAGCCAGCTTTCTGGCGTTTTAAAAGAACATGAAATCTACCACCACTGCTGCTTTCTTTTTAAATAACACAGTGGTTTAAGGGTTTCAGTGGTGTTCCCAATGTATTGTGGGGGTAAGGGTTGGCACTGGGCACTTCCTGTGGCGCTTAAAGTGCCATAAATTGTAGGCATGCACTTTGGAAATTGGGCCTGCCTGGCCTCTGAAATGGCCTTGCCTTGTCTACCCCATGGCTACTGGAGGTGCTAAAATGGGGATTCCTTCCTCCGCCCCCCACCCCAAGCCAAATGCCAGGGCCGCGACAGCAACCGCTTGTTCTTTCAGCTGCGAGGAGGAACTCTGAAAAAGAAAGGGGACCTTTTTCAATCAAGCGTGACTGATAATGGGAAAAGGTTGGATGAAAGGAGGAGGCAGCGGCAGGACAAAATGTTCTAAGGACTTGGGAACCCGTTCGTCTCTCACTTCTATGGACTTCGGTATCCCTTGGCTGGATTTAGGTAGCAGTTACACTGTGAAAAGGTCTCTACTTTTTGGTTTACCCCTATCCCTGTTTTCCTTCCCGTGTGTCAAACTTTAGCCTAAGCTCTTTGAAGGAGGAAGCTGGGCTCTTGTACTTTGTGATAGGCCATGCGCTAAAAAATGATGCTGTATAAATACAGGCATGTCCCGGTATCCATGGTTTCTGTTAACCACGGATACCATGAATACTGGGACAGGGGAACATTCAACAAATGTCCTTTTTTATCCTGTTGCAGCAAAACCACTGATGTTCCTCTATTTTTTAAAAGGCATCCTTGGTATCCGCAGTTTCGGATATCCACAGGGGGGGTCTGGAACAGAATCCCCATGGATACTAGGGCATGCCTGTAATAATAGCACCACCACACATACTATTTCTGGAGGGGTAGCCGTGACTCCTTTTCTGGCAATAAAAGAAGCAATGCAGAGCACTGTGAAACCTTAACAACTTTTCTGGACTTCAGAGGCGTCAGGTGAAGCTCTCAGAAGCAGGAGTGGGTGGGCGAGTGCAGAGAAAAGGATCGTAGGCGAAAAAGCACAACGTTGGCTTGCCCAGTGGCTTAGCAAGGGCAGCTGACCTGGCAGAATGGTGCTGTTGCATCTGCCCAGTGGCTCTGTGCTTAGAGCCTGATACGCTACAGCAAATTTGCAGCCCAATCCTGAGGCTGGCGGTGCCCGGGGCTCCATTGGCACCGAAATGGCAACCACAGGATCCTGTGTCTAATGAGGCTACCGCCGGGATCTCCTTGGAGTAAGGGAGCATTTGCTGTCTTACTCCGGGTAACACCACTGGGGTGCCAATAGGTCTCCTTGGCTCTGCACTCCCTTTTGAGCAGGAGTAGAGCCGAGGGGACCCAGGTTGGGCTGCCCAGCTCAAGGGGGGGTAGGATCCGCCATCCACACCCCCTTGAGAACCCGCTCCTCCCCTCCCTCTGCCCCGTTTCGCCCGTTCCCCGCCTACCCCTCCCTGCCCTGAGAATACTCATTGTCAGCCAGTGTTGTGAGAGCGCCAGCCGACCATCTCCCGGGGATCGCGCCCGGAGTCATTGAATGCTTCTGGTGGGCGAGGAGAAAAGTGGAGTCATTCAACAAGTGTCCCAGCAGGATTTTTTGCAGTGCAGTTCTGAACAAGAACAACGTATCTGGGCTGGAAGAATGTCAGCAGCAATGCCTTCGGGCCCAATCCTGCCCAGCATTCCAGTGCTGATGCCAACAGGGTGTGCACTGCATCCTGCCATGGAGGACTCCTCAAGGTAAGGGAGCACTTGTTCCCTTACATTGCAGCTCCATCAGTGCTGGAAAGTTGGGTAGGATTGGGCCCTTAGTGATTCATAGCCATTTTCAGTAAAGGTAAAAGTTTCCCCATGGTCTAGTCGTGACCGATTGTAGGGGGCGGTGAAAGGACAAGCTTCCGTGGTCATGTGGCCATAAATCAATCAATCAATCAATCAATCAATCAATCAATCAATCAATCAATCACTAGTATTTATATACCGCTTTTCAACACAAAGTTCACAAAGCGGTTTATAGGCAAATAATAACATTAAAGTTAAATGGCTCCCTGTCCCAAAAGGGCTCACAATCTAGAAGAATGGAGAACACTACCAGCAACAGCCACAAGAAAGACACTGTGGTGGGGTGAAGAGGGACAATTGCTCTCCCCCTGCTAAATATAAGAGGACACCACTTGAAAAAAGTGCCACTTGCCCAGTTAGCAGGGGTTGACATGACTATACGCTGTAGTGCATGGAACGCCGTTACCTTCCCACGGAAGTGGTCCCTATTTATCTACTTGCATTTTTAGTGCTTTCGAACTGCTAGGTTGGCAGGAGCTGGGACAAGCAACGGGAGCTCACTCCGTTGCATGGTCTTGAACTCCCAACCTTCTGGTCAGAAAGCCCAGCAGCAGCGGTTTAACTCGCAGCGCCACCACATCCCATGTCCCAATGGTAAAATAGCCATTTTACCTTACCCTTAACGCTGGGAGAAGGGAATGGACAGCCGACCCTGGCTGTAAAGTTGACTGGGTATGGTTGTGTTCGCTGCTGAAGGAATTCACCGTTTCTGTGCCACGTTACCCTTTTCCTTCAAATGTTGTTTGTTTTGCAAGGAGGCTCCTTTAAACGACTCCCCCCCCCCGGCACTCCCTCCTTCCTGCCCCACCTCCGCAGCCTCTTTAGCAGGTCTAGCCTGCTAAATGGGTCCCCGATGAAGAATTAGCTGTCTCTACGGCAGCATGTCAGGCAAAACCTTCAGCCTGGTTTACTCAAAAGTAAGGGGCTCATTAGCCTCGTAATTAATATTTTTACAGCACATTGAACACAAAAAGGCACTTACTATTTAGCGGCCCTCCCCTTGGATTACAGCTTCTGCAACAGGAGGACAACAGTGGAGAATTTCAGGCACAGATGGAGTCTTACAGGAGGAAGGGATGGGTAGATGTGGACAGGAAGTTGCCGTTCGCCAAAACTGCCTCTGCTCCATTGTGAGCTTCCTGTCATCGCCAACGTGGACTCTCATGGGAAACTCATGGCCCGATCCTGTCCAGGCCTTGTGCTCACGCACATTGTGCTCCATTGATGCATTGCCCAGGCTGGTGACAGAGCAGCCTTTGTGACGGCCCACAGACCAGGACCAATGGCAGAAATGGTTGGAGGCCATGTGCATGTCTCAAAGTGTCAGTCTAATGCAGTGGTTCCCAACCTTTGGGAGACCATGAACCAGTGGTGTCATCTAAATGATTTAAGAACAGGTACTCACTTATGATTGGCACGTGTCGGGACCCGCCCACCGGAAGTGACATCATAAGCCAGAAGTGATGTCGTGGCAGGAAGGGAAATGAAAAAAAGCCCTTTTTGAGGCCTCAGATGATTTTAAACTGACCCACAGCACCCCTACAACATGTTAAGGAGGCCTGGCATCATGTTAAAACCCCAGAGCAACTCATTTTTCAGTGGCAAGGCAAGGCAAGGCTCCGCTTGCTGCCTGCCTGCCTGCCTGGCTCTGAGAACATGCAGGCAACTCAAACGTGCAGGAAATTCAAACGTTGCAGAGGGCGGAGTCGACGAGTGGACGGGCGAATGGGCGGGGCCAGCTGTAATCCTAGAAACCGGTACTCGCATACCCCCACGTACCCCCTGCATGACATCACTGCCATGAACTACCACGACTGCACGCAGGTGCGTTGCAGACCGAGTGCGCAGCTGCAGGAGGATGTGGTGATGGCGCAATGATGTAACTGCAGCATTGCCAATGGCTCCCAAAGTGGCCCGATTTGCACCAAGGCAAGTAGAGGGCGCCATCACCAATGGCTCCCGGATGGGTCCAATTTTGCACTGCTCATGGGCATTCACAGGACCCCAGATCCGGCCTGTGGGCCAGAGTCTGGCAAGGGCTGATGTGCGCCATTGCACTCCAAGACGGTCTTTCCTATTTTTCGACCAACTGATGCTTTGGGTCAAAAAACAAAACTGACAAGCCCTCATAAAACAAAATTAGTAATGTTGTATACAGTTAATTCACTTTAAGTATACTAAGCTATACTTAGGGTGCAATCCTAACCTGCGGTGGAATAGGCAGGCTGGCTCACCTGCGCGGCATCCTAATGACATTAGGAGGAGGCGGCAGCTCAGCGAGGGGCAAGGGGATATTTTCCCCTTATATTACCCTGGGGTAAGCCCCAGCCAGCCCTATGGGGCTGCTTGGATCTGCACAGCAATAGAGCAGGCACAAGTCCCCAGATCAAGGTCGCCCAACCTGAGGACAGGGATTTGGATAGGGCCCAATGGCAGTGTCCCTTGTCTGCCTCATCTCCCCCCATGGCACCACCCCATTGTGCCTCCCGCTCGCCTCTGGCCTGCCCTCTGCGCAGCCCTGCTCTGGCCGAGCTAAGCCAGCACTTCACGGACACAGCTGATGGGTGCAGCATAGATGTGCCTTATGGCACATTTGCAACAGCGCTGGTCCAGCACCACAGCACTCGGCTGGCACAACACCAGGTTAGGATTGCACCCTTAGGGTCTTTCTGGTTATGGCCTGAATATAGAGCCCTACTTTGAGGACCAAACACATTCAGTACTTAGTAACCCTGGTTCCCCTCTCACCTGGCATCTTGATCACTAACTTAATAAGAACATAAGAAGAGCCCCTTTGCTGGATCAGGCCAAAGGCCCATCTAGTCCAGCTTCCTGTATCTCACAGTGGCCCACCAGGTGCCTCAAGGAGCGCACGAGACAAGAAGATGCTTGCATCCTGTTGCCACTCCCTTGTGCCTGGTACTCTGAAGTAGCCTACTTCTAATGTAAGGAGGTTGCACAATCAAATCAAATCAAATCAAAAAACCTTTATTGGCATACAAACCCTAATTACAAATAAAATATAAATACAAATAAACATCAGAACACATAATTCATATGGATGAGACACGCTTAGAATTGGAGACCACAACATAAAAAATAAACGTAGCTAATTGGCTAATTATGAAAGAATCAGTTGAAGCTAGAAGATGCTTCAGATATTCATGACCCACAAGTGAGGGATTTAATTGCTGAAGAGGAGCTAAGAATTTCTCTCTAGCCTCAATGTGGATGGGGCAATGAAAAAGAAGATGCTCCGTTGATTCAACGACACCCATGGGGCACGGGCAAAGTCTGTCTTGGGGGGGAATACCACTAAACCTACCCCACAGTACTGCAGATGGGATAGCGTTACAACGAGCCAAGGTGAAAGCTCTTCTAATTTTAGGGCACTCCAAAATATATAAATAAGCAGGCATTTTCCCTACAATGATCGGTAATTGATAGTGCAATGGGGAGCAGGTTCTGTTGGCTGCACTTAAGATGTTCATAGCATGGATATCCATGAATCTCCCTTTAATTAATCTGAATGCTTCATCCCGGGTTAGGGAGCCAATTAAATCCGGTTCTACTCCAATTTGCTTAATTTTTGCAACCCAAAAGCTGTCTGAAAAATATGGATCGCAAAGAAGGTGGTATAATAAGTTGTTATCGTCCTTGTTGTAGAAAACTTTGAGCCAATATTTGGTTGCTCTAATCCAGGCTATTGTCTCCAGCTGGATTTGACCCGTTTCAATGCACAGCACCTCATAGGCTACACAACTAGGCACGCCTAGAATTTTCCTCAAAAATGATGCTTGGATCTGCTCTAATGAATAATTAAAAGAATTGATCCAAAGCGGCACCCCATATAAGATTTGAGGGGAGCATTTCATATTGAAGACCTTCAGTGCTGCGGGGATGTATGAGCCTCCCTTGTTATGGAAAAAACTAATTACCGCTTGAGATGAAGCTTTAGCTAGAGTCCTTACCATATTACGATGGCTCGTCCATGATAGATTATACGAGAAGAGTATGCCCAAATATTTGAGGTTGCACAATCCATCATGGCCTATAGCCCACGATGGACTTTTCTTCCAGAAATCCATCCAATCCTCTCTTACAGGCATCTCTAGACCAGATGCCATCACCACCTCCTGTGGCAAAGAGTTCCACAGTTTAACTAGCCGCTGGGTAAAAAAGTACTTCCTTTTATCTGTTTTAACTCTCCCAACCCTAAGTTTTAGCAGATGTCCCCTGGTTCTGGTGTTTTGAGAGAGGGAAAAGAGTGTTTTGAGAGAGGGGAAGCCTTTTTTGCAGCTTGGGGTAGGTCATGGGGAGCCGTGTTCCACGCTTGGCCTGTCTGGGTTAGTACTATCAGCGGTGATGAGCAGCAGCTCTCCACGTTTCCAGGCATGGTTTTTTTCTCTGCCCTCCCTGGGGATGCTGCTGGGGATGGAGCCTGTGACCTTCCACATGCCAAGCAGGTGCGCCCTCACTGAGCCTACGAAATGCAGCCTCTCCCCTAATTAATGGCTAATGGGAGAATTGCTGCCCCGGGCCAGAATTGCACACTGGGCCATAATGGCCTCTCCGTTTGTGGAGCGCCGCTGAGCTGCGTGCCGGGATGTTATCAGAAACAAGGCAGGACCTGTTCCACTAGTACGGTCCCAGCTCCAGCTTAGCCACCTGTTGGTGAAGGAAATCCAGTCTCTCGGCCAGATGCGCCTGGATTTTGGAACGGTTTGGCAGCGGATGAGAGGGTGGAGAAGAGACGGAATGACAGACTGGGATTAGCACTGCTAATACCTTCAGCAAATGGCTTTTCCATAAATTGGCATCAGACGCAGTGCCGTACTATGTTATTAAAAGTGCAAAGATGGCTTTCATTTATTTATTTTTAACAGCAGCGGTGCTTCCTGTTCACGCAAGCCTCTTAATTGTCTGTGTTTGCACTCAGCAAATCTCTGAGGGAGGGATGTGGGAGGCAAATTGTAAACACCCCAGCAAGTATCACTCCCCAGTTCTCACTACTGTTTAAAATCTTGCAACAGCTGGCTGCCTGGAGTAAAAAGGCCTGTGAAATTCAGGATGCAGCCAGTTAAGACAAACATTGCACGCACAACTTCATGGGATTTTAATCACAACAGAGGCCGGCAAGGTGTGGGCTGCAGGACAAACCTGGTGCACCGCTGAAACTCATTTGGCCCGTGTAGAGCTCGGCTTGGGCTGCCAAAGAAGGCCAATTCCATTCTTGGGGTAATTAAAACAGGGGTTGAGAACAAGACGGCCAATATTATTATGCCACTGTACGAATCGATTGCGTGCAGTTCTGGTCGCCACATCTCAAAAAGGGCATAGTGGAGCTGGGAAAAGTGCAGAAGAGAGCAATGAAAATGATAACTGGGCTGGGGCACCTCCCTTATGAAGACTGTAGCATTTGAGGCTCTTCAGTCTGGAAAAAAGGCGCCTGAGAGGGGACATGATTGAAACATACAAAATTATGCATGGAGGGATAGAGTCGATAGAGGAATGTTCTTTTCCCTCTCTCACAGTACCAGAACCAGGGGGCATCCACTGAAATTGAGTGTTGGGAGAGTTAAAATAGATGAAAGGAAATACTACTATTTTACCCAGTGGGTAATTAATCTGTGGAACTCCTTGCCACAGGAGGTGGTGATGGCATCTGGCCTGGGTGCCTTTAAAAAGGGAATTGGACAGATTTCTGGAGGAAAAGTCCATCATGAGCTGTAGGCCATGATGGGTGGTACAACCTCCTTATATTAGAAGTAGGTTACTTCAGAATGCCAGGGGCAGGGAAGTGGCCACAGAATGCAGGCAGCCTGTTGTCTTGTGTGCTCCTGAGACACCTGGTGGGCCACTGTGAGAGACAGGAAGCTGGACTAAATGGGCCTTTGGCCTGATCCAGCAGGGCTCTTCTTATGTTCTTATGTAACATTTTTCAATGGGTTGTGTTTTTTTTACAAATATACAGTATTCTGTGATTCCCAGAATCCTCAGTCCCAGATGTAGCCTTTACAGTGTGGTTCTCTCCTCTGGCTGCATCATAGGTCCTTCAGTAGGCAATCATAGGTCCAGCCTGGACAGGTTCTCAAGATCATACTCTGTTCTTTTGTTGGCAGGCCTTCTCCCACATTCCTACACTGCCTAATCAGCATCACAGCTACTCCGTCCTGCCACAACAGGTACTGCAGTTTGTCACAGCCTGGCATTCCGTCTCCCATCCAAAAGTAGACCACAGATTATCCTGCTTACTTTGGCAGGCAGTACTTTCAGCACAATCATCAGTTCACATCTGCCCCACATTTCTTGTGTGGGACTCTGTGTGTGAACATGGATCCTTCCTTTTCTCCCCAGTTCCGGATGCCTCCTCACAATTGAGCCATGACTGCTCCCTCCTCTGCCTCCACCGCATGCAGAGAAGGGAGAAGACAGTAGCTTGCCTGCCTCCAACCCCAGAACGTGGCCTATCCAACTTTCCAGTGCCGATGTAGCCATTAGTCCAGTCAATATGTCATTAGACCCGGGACTAAGTCTAATAAAAGGTCTGTCAACTGTTCTTGTCAGTACTAGGTGTATATATTATACACCTAGTATAGTAGTATAGTACTAGTACATATTGCTGCAGTTTTCTTAACCAAGTTTAAAGGGTTCTTTGTTGAATATGTAGTTTAAAAAAAAGGAAACAGTTCAAATGTATTATGATATAATAATAAAAACATACAACTTGATATTTGTTATGACTGGTGTTGTACCTGCAATGTTCATTGCATTGGAATCCAATCTTCAACCCATGAACCAAGTAATTGGTTAAAATGAATTACTTGACCATACAAAAAACCTTGAGTTTGAAAAATGAAAAAAAGGACTAAGCTTAAAAATGACACGGTCGCATGATTTTGGCCGATTTTCATGGTTTGCGGCTGCCATCTTGAAAATAACCCACTTCCGGTGGTTGAATTTTGAAAAACTTTTTTCCTGTCAATCAGTACACCTAGTACTGACATGAACAGTTGACAGACCTTTGGTTAGACTTTTTCTGAGCTTAAAAATGACACGGTCGCATGATTTTGGCCGATTTTCATGGTTTGCGGCTGCCATCTTGAAAATAGCCCACTTCCGGTGGTCGACTTTTGGAGAACGTTTTTTCTGTCAATCAGTACACCTAGTACTGACAAGAAGACAGACCTTTTATTAGACTTAGTCCCGGGTTAATGGGTTTCCCCCCCCCTAAATTGACCAGACTACATGCCAATGGGGCATGCACTGCATCCTGCAGTGGCGGACAGTCGTGGAGGCCTCCTCGAGGCAAGGGGATGCTTGTTCTTTGGGGCTGCATTGCAGCTGCATCAGTGCTGGAAATTTGGGTAGGATTTGGACTGCAGAGCGTGTTGCACAGGCGACATTGTGCATGAAGGATGTTGTGACGATTACAGATTCTGTTGAAATGTTGGCGTCTGTTGTATTTATGCCCCAGAAGAAAACAGGAGTAGCGGCAGTTCGCTAACTGCATCTTGGCTAAAAGAAGAGATGTTGAGGACATGAGGACATGAAGCTTCCTTCTGCTGAGTCAGAGCATTGGGCCGCCCAGCCCCAGTAATGTCTATAGACAGTAGTGCAGTGATGTCATGCAGGGGGTACGCGGGGGTACGCGAGTACCGGTTCCTAGGATTACGGCTGGCCCCGCCCATTCGCCCGCCCACTCGTCGACTCCGCCCCCTGCAACGTTTGAATTTCCTGCATGTTTGAGTTGCCTGCACGTTCTCAGAGCCAGGCAGGCAGCGAGCGGAGCCTTTCCTTTCCTTGCCACTGAAAAATGAGTTGCTCTGGGGTCTTAACATGATGCCAGGCCTCCTTAACATGTCCTGGGGGTGCTGTGGAATACTGTTGCAACTGTTGGGTCAGTTTAAAATCATCTGAGGCCTCAAAAAGGGCTTTTTTCCTGTCCCTTCCTGCCACGACCTCACTTCCGGCTTATGACGTCACTTCCGGTGGGTGGGTCCCGACACGTGCCAATCAAAAGTGAGTACCTGTTCTTAAATCATTTAGATGACACCACTGCAGTAGTGGGATCTGCAAATGAAGAAGTGGAACGCTGGGCGGGACTTAGGCAGGACTACCGTTTGATTGGCAGCCCTTCCCCCCCCCCGGGCGAGCAGGCGCCCCCTCCGAGGCCAGGGTAGCCTGCGCGGCGAGCGGGGGGGGCATCGGAACGGAGCGGAAAGGCAGCCAATCGCGCGTAAGTCCCGTGTAAGCCCCCCCAGCATTCCACTTCTTCATTTGCAGATCCCACTACTGTCTGTAGCTCTCCAAGCAGGCCTACAGGGGTCTCCTGCCTGCCAAGTATGAGCCTGCCTACTGCGGAGCTACAACCAGTGATGTCATGCAGGGGGAACGCGGGGGAACTCAGTTCCACTAGTTAAAATTAGGGCTGACTCCGCCCACTTCACTCTCCCTCCTCCCCCCTCCCAATTCCTCTGCAAAGAGCTTTTCTTCTTGGTTGGCCGGCACTCAGAGGGTTAAAGGGAGCGACTCCGGATTCCTAGGGGGGTGAAGGCAGTGATGTCATTCAGGGGGAACGGACCAGAACGGGCATTCCGGATCCTAACGGGCTCCGTGGCTGGTTCCGGGTTCCCGACAAGTGCCAATCAAAAGTGAGTTCCTGTTCCTAAGTCATTTGAATGACACCACTGGCTACAACCCCTTTCCATTTATTATTATTATTATTTATTTGATTTTTACCCCGCCTTTTCGCCCAGAGGCGCTCAAGGCGGCATTACAGTATAATGCGCTCAAGGCGGCATTACAGTATATTTACAGTTGGCATTTTGGACTGTCATCCTTACCACTGTTAGGCTGCAGTAACAAAGCAAAAAAAACAAAAAAATCTCTCCTCGGCTAGTACTGTTCCCTTTTAAAACCTGGAGTAGTTTTGAAGTTCACAGCAATTAGACTTGAAATATTTCCTACTTCCTTCCTGCCTCGCAAAGATTTTTACAGGAACACAACCAAGTGTGAGGATGCTTAGGTGATGAAGGCTTAAATGACAACTACCCACAAAGTCTGGAGAAGGAGGAAGCGGAGCGCGCACGGCAAACAGGAACTCGGGGCCTTGCTGGAAGCTCTTTGTCCAGTTGGGTGTTTCGCACCAGCCCAGCCCTGCTTTTGGGAATGGGATGTCACTGTGGGCAGTCTGCGGTCAAAAGGCAGAGGGCCTGGCTGCATTTTCAAGACCACGTGGTACCTGCCTAACGGGCTTTCATGGGGAAATGTAATTTAGGAGTCGTGAGGATTTAAATGACTTACGTACAAGGGGAGGTTGTTATTGGGTTATTATTATTTTTTTAAAATGTATTAATTTTCTCCAAACCAGCTACTTAGCTTTTCCCATTTAAGAAGCTAATTTCAATTAACCTTTGAACGGAGCAGCCTGCAAATAAAAACGCGTGCAATCTCGTTATTTTCACACTGCTGTGGTGTTAATAACAACAACAACAACAACAACAACAACAACAAAAAGGCGTCTGCACTGGTGCTTCTGAACCAGGCTCAATACCAATTTTCTGCGTCCTGAACCTTTGACATCGCTGAGAGTCCTTCCTGCCCTGCCTTCCCTCCCTGAATCTGTGGGTGCTTGGAAGCTGTTGCCTGACTGTATTCATGCCAATGACCTTCTTCCAGCCCCATGGCAAAGGAGTGCATTTTATCCCATTTGAACACTGCCCTCCTTTTTCTCTATGGGTGTTTCAGATCATTAGCATAGGTCCAACAGCACAGAGGCCCCCATTTCCATCATAAAGGGAAATCTCTCCCACTTAATCACTTTCCACCAAATGAACCATTTAATGCCATATTCAGACCTATTGTGTGGGGATTTCTCGGGGGCTCCCCTTGATCTACTTACTCTCCCTTCTCTGCCGTTTGTCTCTTGTTAACCTGCTTGCTTTCTTAAGGGGGGTGGGTGGGTTGCTGGGCCACAGGGGTGGGGGGGGGTGTCGAGGAATGGATCACATCAATTGCAAGAGGCGTGCAGCTGTTTTAATTAAAACTTCTCCCCCCCCCCGTCTCTCCTCCAAAAGTTGCTTGGAATGTTCTTTGTGCTCCTCCAGAGTGGTGTCTAATCACTATAATTTAACAGATTCCGTAATTACCTGCCTCGCATGGAAATCACTTGATTGCTGTTTCTTTGTCCAATCTTATTTCAAGTGACAGGCCAAATTTACCACTAAGATGAATGGCTTGCCTACCAGGGAGCAGAGCAGGGGTGGTCTGGATTGGTATCTGGCCTCCGAGGTTTCCAAAACAAGGAGCCAAACAGAGATGCCTGTTTATGAACAAGCCAAGGCATCCTTCTCCCAGCGTCTAGACTGCAGCACTTCAGACTGCAGGTGGGGGAATGGGCAGCAAAATGGCAGATGTGTTTCAACGCAGACAAGTGTAAGGCGATGCACACTGGGGCAAAAAACCAAAACTTCACCTATAGGCTTATGAGTTCTGAGCTGTCTGTGACAGCTCAAGGGAGAGATCTTGGGGTGCTGGTGGACAACTCAATGAAGGTGTCGACCCAGTGTGCGGCAGCAATTAAGAAGGCCAATTCCATGCTTGGGGTCATTAAAAAAGGGGTTGAGAATAAAACAGCCAATATTATCCTGCCATCGTACAAATCAATGGTAAGGCCACACCTGGAATATTGAGTACAGTTCTGGTCGCCGCACCTCAAAAAGGACATAGTGGAGCTGGAAATGGTGCAGAAGAGAGCGACGAAAATGATTACGGGGCTGGGGCCACCTCCCTTGTGAAGAAAGACTGCAGCGTTTGGGGCTCTTCAGCCTAGAAAAAAGGCGCCTGAGGGGGGACATGATTGAGACATATAAAATTATACATGGGAGGGATAGAGTTGATAGAGGGATGTTCTTTTCCCTGTCTCAAAATACCAGAACCAGGGAAGGTTGGGAGAGTTAAAACAGATAAAAGGAAGTACTTTTTTACCCAGCAGGTAGTTAATCTGTGGAACTCTTAGCCACAGGAGGTAGTGATGGGATCTGGCCTAGGTGCCTTTAAGAGGGGATTGGACAGATTTCTGGAAGAAAAGTCCATCGTGGGCTATAGGCCATGACGGATTGTGCAACCTCCTTACATTAATAGTAGGCTACTTCAGAATGCCAGGTGCAAGGGAGTGGCAACAGGATGCAAGCATCTCCTTGTCTCGTGCGCTCCTTGAGGCACCTGGTGGGCCGCTGTGAGATACAGGAAGCTGGATTAGATGGGCCTTGGCCTGATCCAGTGGGGCTGTTCCTATATTTCTGAAGAGGAGCATCTGGTTCTGGTAGCTGTCAAAGAGAAATGTTGTGGAGAATCTTGACTGGCCACTAGTATCTTTACCTCAGGATTTACCTCAGAATGCCAAGTGCAAGGGAATGGCCACAGAATGCAGGCAGCCTTTTGTGCTCCCTCAGGAACCTGGTGGGCCACTGTGAGATACAGGAAGCTGGACTAGGTGGGCCTTTAGCCTGATCCAGCGGTGCTCTTCTTATATTTTTATGTGGAGCCTTGTGTGACTGAATTCTTCTCCATACCAAATGGTAAATGAATTTCTGCACATAGAAAACGTTTTCCCACTTAGCAGTTAGTCTTCTGTGTGCAGGGAGATGGTTTGTATAGGGGGCCCTTCCGTCATGGGAGCTTCTGCCTGCAGTACAAAGTTATACAGCCACGTGAGTGGAGAGTCACTGGAACAGCCATTTTCAACTTTTTTTTTCTTCTATGCTGACCTCTATGGTCTTCTCTATGGCCGTAGCCTCTTGTGATGTCACTTCTGGCTTCTGGGAGACTCTTCTGGGTTCTTTGGGTCTGTTTCAAGGGCAGCTATCTGTAGTAATGAATTGTTTGTTCCAGACAGTTGCCCCAGAAACAGACCCACAGAAACCACCAAGAAGAGTTTTTTCAGTTATTTTCAATGCTGTGCTCCAAACTCCCAAGGCACACTGGTTGAAAATCACTGCGCATGTTAAGCTCTTTAAAGCAAGACTCTGCACCCTCCTTGTGGCTTGTTTCTCAGTATGGAGTGGTCCATCTCGGGGGAGGAGTAGGATCTCTGGTGGGGTGCAGAAAAGGGCAGAAAGGACAATGAGTCCTTGAGCAAATGCATTCCCAGGACTCTGGCAGAGTCTTTGATGTGAGTGATTCAGGCATGTCAGTGTCCCTTGTACCTTGCAACATTCAATAAAAAGGCAGAGCTTACAAACTGAGGTCTTGGTGGTGGAGGGGGGTTTGGCACAAGGGAGAAAGGAAGCATGGTAGGCTGAAGGCAAGCAAAGGCGGGGGCAGATGTGTGGACTTGGCTGCATTTGGGAATGAGGAATTCAGGGCTAAGCCAAAGACTGAGAGTGGCCAGCTAAGTTTGGCCGGCACAAGGGCCACGTGTAAACGTGTTTGGACCACTCTCGGAGTCAGGGAGGATGGCGCACCTCTATGTGCCGGCCTCTCTGACTCCAAGAGTGGTCCAAACGCGCTTTACGGTGCTCCTTGTGCCAGCCAAACTTTGCTGACTTCACTGTGCCGGCCTAACTCCAGGTTAAGATTGCGCCCTTAATCAGAAAGGTGTATCCTGAAGGATCAGTTTGAAAGAACAAAGACGTAGATGGCTCTGGAAGGGAGCGGGTGGGGAGTTTTTGGAACCTTCGATTGAAGGGTTCATGGCCCGCGAAGAGCTAGACTTCATTGGTGCAAAAGAAATCCAAGAACGATGAGAGTTCACCAGACCATGCTGGTCTCAAAAAAAACATGCAACGTTGGCAAAATGGAACCTGCCCCATCCTAGTCACAGCAACCAACCAATCAACCAACAGTATTTAAATACCGCTTTTCAACAAAAAGTTCACAAAGCTTTTACAGGCAATTATTATTTTACAGGCAAATAATAATAAAGTTCAATGGCTCCCTGTCCCCAAAGGGCTCCCAATCTAAAAAAAAATAAATGCAGAACACCAGCAGCAGCAGCCACCACTAGAAAAGACACTGTGCTGGGGTGAAGAGGGACTGTTACTCTCCCCCTGCTAAATATAAGAGGAGCACCACTTGGAAGAGTGCCTCTTGCCCAGTTAGCAGGGTTAAGGCTTGAGGTTTTTCTGTGGCAGGATATGGATTGACGGAATGGCCCTTCACCCACCTCTTCACATACTGGAAACTATGTCCAAGGTCAGTCTTAAATCTTCACAAATCACAGGTCATATATGTGTTTTTCCCCGTATGGACTATAAGGATGGTTTGTTTGTTTTCTTCTTCATGACAGCTGAATGACTGAGAAAGAAAGATCGTGAGTCCAGTACCAAATGTGCCAGCACCTTTGTACCACCTGAGCTATCAGTTGTCCTACCGAGCAATAGTGTATGTGTATATATAATGCTCAGCTAATGACTAAGGCCCAAATCCTAAGCAACTTTCCAGCACTGACTTAGCTGTGCCAGTGGGGCA
>JAJKFI010000017.1:5330944-5365985 GCA_029204185.1 Lerista edwardsae | reverse complement strand
TTGATTGATTGATTGATTGATTGATTGATTGATTGATTGATTGATTGATTGATTGAAGCATTACAGCCACAGTCACTGGTGGTAACATTAGAGCCCAATCCTATCCCTCCTCCACGGGCTTTCGCAATTACGCAACGGGAGGCAGCGAGGACGCTGCCGATCACCGTGGAAACCCTCCCTGCAGCCGAGATAACTCCGCCCAGCGAACCGGTAGGGCGACACCACTGCTCCTCCATGATAGCATGCAGGCACCAAAACAAGTTGCCTATTTTGCTATGGTGAATGGGCCAATTGGGAATCTCGAGAGAGGCAAGCGAAAATGGTTTTCCTTCCCCCTCCATAAGCTCTTTCATCTCTTTTGAGTCTCTTTGGATCTGTACCAGCTATATGGCGCACGTCTGAGGAAAGAAAGGGGGCATGCTGGGAGGGTCTAGGGCCAGTGGTGTCATCTACTCTCTTGCAGACGGAACGCTGGGCGGGACTTAGAGTGATCGACAGCCCGTCGACTCACTTCCGCTTTCTTCGCGCTCCCCGCGCGGCTTTCCCTCACCTCGGAGGGGGCGCGCCCCCCACCCATCCCCCCTGGCGAGCAGGCGCTCCCTCCGAGGCGAGGGAAAGCCCCGCGGGGAGCGCGAAGAAAGCGGAAGTGAGTCGACGGGCTGTCGATCACTCTAAGTCCCGCCCAGCGTTCCGTCTGCAAGAGAGTAGATGACACCACTGTCTAGGGCGGATACACTTTCTCCTATCTCCGACATGCTTCCCACCCTCACTGGTTTGCCCAAGAACACCCTCCCCTGGCCACAAAACACACTCCAACACACTGGGGGCGCAATTATAACCTGGTTAGGCTGGCACAGTTAGGCCGGCAAAGTTTGACTGGCACAAGGGGCACTGTAAGTATGTTTGGGCCACTCTTGGAGTCAGAGAGGCTAGAACACAGATGTGCGCCATCCTCCCTGACTCTGAGAGTGGTCCAAACGCACTTTACAGTGGCCCTTGTGCCAGCCAAACTTGGTGGCCTAACTGTGCCAGCCTAACTCCAGGTTAGGATTGCGCCCTGGGACCAGCAGTGCCTCTCCCAGCTGTTGCCACGTGCTGGGTGCTACTCACTGGCATTGGCCCAGAAGCATGGACCAATCAGAAGCATGCTCCATCAGAATGGCATTAGTGATGCTGTAGAGCTTGCTCATAAGAACATAAGAAGAGCCCCACTGGATCAGGCCAAAGGCCCATCTAGTCCAGCTTCCTGTCTCTCACAGCAGCCCACCAGGTGCCTAAGGGAGTTCAGTAGACAACAAGATGCTTGCGTCCTGTTGCCACTCCCTTGCACCTGGCATTCTGAAGTAGCCTATTATTAACATAAGGAGGTTGCCCAACCCAACATGGCCTATAGCCCACAATGGACTTTTCCTCCAGAAATCTGTCCAGTCCCCTTTTAAAGGCATCTAGGCCAGATGCCATCACCATCTCCTGTGGCAAGGAGTTCCATAACTTAATTACCCACTAGATACAGTATTATAGTATTTTTCCATAGAAATGGGCAGTGATCCTCCTAGTTACCTTTATAATCTTCAGATAAATTATATCTGTATGAACATAAGCATCGGTAGGCATGAATGTATCCTGAGGGTTTGATGCCTGCTGAAGAGAACATTATTTCTAAGGAGCGACTGAGGCCAGGGAGGTGGGGCCGCTGGCGCTTTTCACGCAGCCCACACTCTTGTGTTGTTTTTGTTGTCCTCCGCCACCTTCTGCCCGCCACTGCTGCTGCCACTGCCTCCCTGGACGGAGGGCTCCCCTCTCGAAACCGGCACCATGTCCTCCCCTCAGGAGTCGCCTCAGCACTGCCACAACAACAACAACCCACCGCTTGAGGGGACGCCCGCAGAGCCGGGCCTGAACAGCTCCTGGGTGGAGTTGCAGATGAACGGAAATGGCAATGACAACGGCAATGCAAGAAATGGGGGTCTGGAGCACGTTCCTTCTTCATCTTCTATCCACAATGGGGATATGGAAAAGATACTTCTAGACGCTCAGCATGAATCTGGGCAGAACAGTTGGAGGGGTAGTTCCCACTGCGATAGCCCTTCTCCTCAAGAAGGTGGACAGATAATGTTTGATGTGGAAATGCACACAAGTAAAGACAATAGTTCTCAGTCTGAAGAGGAAGCAGTAGAAGGAGAGAAGGATGTGGAAGTTCTGAAGAAAAGTGCTGACTAGGTTATCAGACTGGTCAAGTTGATCTGAAAACATTCCTCCCAAGGAATTTCATTTCAGACATCCTAACCGGGTGGTATCTCTTAGTGGAGCCATGAAGAAGGGTGGCGTTTTCTCGGCTGAGTTCCTTAAGGTTTTCATTCCATCTCTGTTCATATCTCATGTTTTGGCTTTGGGATTAAGCATTTACATTGGGAAACGACTGACCACACCTTCTGCTAGCACTTATTGCAAGAAGCGGTGCACAAACCCTGGAAATGCTTGTGATCTGTGAAGGTGTTAATGTCACACTAGTACATTTGAACATTTTAAGCATGACCCCTTCCCAATCTCCACCTTGTCTTTACATATCCAGGTTCCAGTAACTCTTGGAATTCAGTATTGTATAAGGAGCAATTCAATGTGCTGGGTAATATTTTAATTTTCTGTTGGTGGGAAAACTAAAATAAAAAGCTTTGTACTTCTTTAAGAAAAAAAAAAGGTCAAGTTTATGCTGTGTACTCAGCCTTGGAATCCCTCGTGGATATTGTTTCCAATTCCAGAGTTGTTTAATATCCCCTAAATGCAGAGTGTAAAAATATATGTGCGATATATGTTTTCAACTGTTCCTTTGCAATCATTCAAAGTGCCAAGCAAATCTTTCCCCTCTTTCCGCATTTTGACAAGTTTGGCAGTATAAATTAGACGTAGCAGAAGCTGATACCGCAAGATGGGGATGTGACTCCTGCATTTGATTAAATTGCTTCAGTTCCTGGATTATTGTTTCATAAAAGTTGTATTAAGCTGGGGTGTGTGTGTGTGTGTGTGTGTGTGTGTGTGTGTGTGTGTGTGTGTGGTTGTGTGTGTGGTTGTGTGTGTGCGCACGCATACTTTTTTCTCATAACACTAGAACTTTGATCACCGAGTAAAAATGTTTGGCAATAGATTTAGAACCATCAAAAGAAGTGACTTATTTTCTTTGCTTATTTTGAAGAATTTCTACCCCACCGAAGCCAATGCCCAAGGGTAGGCTAGTCTAAACCACCATTTTTCAGTGGTTTTTTTTACAAATATCCAGTATCCTGCAGTTCACGAATCTTCAGTCCTAGGATGAGCCTTCAGTGGGTTTTTTTACAAATATCCAGTATCCTGCAGTTCACGAATCTTCAGTCTAGTCCTAGGATGAGCCTTCACGTCTGGTTCTCTCCTCTGGCCGTGTGACATCGAGCTTAAGCAGGTGATTGTAAGTCCAGCCTGGACAAGTCCTCAAGGTTGGACTCCGTTCTTTTGCCGGCTGGCCTTCTCACCACATTCCCGCACTGGCTCATCAGCTCCACAGTGACTCCATTCTGCTACCACAGGTACTGCAGCTTGTCACAGCCTGGCATTCTGTCTCCCATCCAAAACTAGACCGCAGATTCTCCTGCTGAGCTTCAGGCAGTACCAGCAGCTCAACCATCAGTCCACACCTCCTACCGCTTCTCCACACAACACATTAGGCCTTAGAGGGGATTAGGCCCCAATCCTACCATTGCCTTGAGCTGCTGGAAGAACTAGAGCTCAAGGTCCTTCACGGTAGTTTGAGAGCTTGGCTGCTGTTGTTCACTTCCATTCTGCTGTAAATGGACGGAACTGGGGGTATTGTATGTTGGGGAAGGGAGGGGTGGATCTGACAGCAGTGACTTGCACCTGATTCGATGAAGCAATCACGAGTCAATGATGAGCAGAGACAGGAGTTGCAGGTTCGAGGAGCAGAAGCTTCTCCTAGCTCTGAAGCTCTCCAGGCTCTCAAGCTTCCAAGCTTGCTTCCAAGCTTGCTCTTTTCTGAGAGCTCTGTCCTCATTTTTATTAGGCTAATTTTGTCTACGTGTTACAAGTCAGGTGCTTTGTGTTCTAATGATTAATCTTAAGGTACATTTCTAGAATCAACATTTTGTGCTGTATCAGGAACTCAATGGTTAACTTTTAGGTTTAGGGCTTGTGCCGGGTCACAAGGGCTATCTAGTTAATGGATTGAAATTGTGGGGCCGAGTCCTGAACCGGTATGCTGCATCTGCGTGCTATCGCTCTGGGTTTGCCCAGAACTCAGCTGTGGCTGTGTCAGCAAACAGATACCAGCATTAGGATTCAGCACTTTTTCTATCCCCCAGGTTTGAGGAAAGTTCACGAGGGCAGAGGGTAGAATTCCTTCAATTCCTGTCCATGAAACCCATCCTCGGAACACCTCTTCGCTCTCCTCAGACACCAGCAAAGTGGGAGGAAAGTAAAGACACCCTCCTGCAGGCGGTCCAATTGGGCTGGTCCAATAGCACGCAGCGCATGCTCCATTGGTGTGGCTCCATGCTATAGCAGGGTCGGGGAGTAACTTCCTGGAGGGGGAAAGGTCTACCTACTGCATGCCTTTTAGGGCTCAATCCTAAACTGGAGTTAGGCCGGCATAAGCTAAGCCAGCAAAGTTTGGTCAGCACAAGGGCCACCGTAAAATATGTTTGGACCACTCTTGGAGTAAGAGAGGCCAGCGCACAGACATGTGCCATCCAGCGGTGTTATCCTACCAGTACACTGGGCGGGACGTCCGGGTGATCGGCAGCCCGCCCATCGCGTACCGCAGCGTTACGCCATTTGCGTAACCAGTTACGCCGCTTGCGTACGTTACGCAAACGGCGTAACGCTGCGGTACGCGACGGGTGGGCTGCTGATCCCCCGGACGTCCCGCCCAGCGTACTGGTAGGATAACACCGCTGGTGCCATCCCCCCTGACTCCGAGAGTGGTCCAAACATGCTTTATGGTGGTCCTTGTGCCGGCCAAACTTTGCTGGCTTAGCTGATGCCGGCTTAACTCCAGTTTAGGATTGCGCTCTCAGTCATAAAAGGGGATGCAAATCCTCCAGGTTCAGAAGCCAAATGCCGCTAAATGTCAGTGGCTGGGGAGCAACCGTGGGAGTGGATTGTTGCTGTGCCCTGCATGTGGACTTCCAGTGGCCTCTGGATCATCTCTGTTGGAAACAGGATGCTGGACCATATCAGCCCTTGGTCTGACCCAGGATGCCTCTCCTTGTGCTCTTAAACAGAGGTAATAATAATAATAATAATAATAATAATAATAATAATAATAATAATAATAATAATAATAATACTTGGATTTATATACCGCCTTTCTTAGGTCACCAGATTTCTCTAATGACTATAACTCAAGGTGGTTTACACAGGCAGACTTTATTCAGAAACCCGAAGGGTTTTACAATTTTTACAGAAACAGAATCTTCCAGGAACTACACACATACAGATGGATCTTTCTGGATTTAGTCCTTCTTTCTGGCCACCCGTTTGTCTTCTTGCTGGCCGATAAGCGGCTTCCCTGCTCCCACCAGAGAAGCAGCTGAACTTCGGCACAACTCCCCCTCACACAAGGCAGCCGGAGACAGCTCAGCTGTTAATCAGTCGCAATTAACGAGGTCTGCCGCTCACAGAGACTTCTGGCTATCCCGAACTGGCGACCTTCAGATCTTCAGCTCTTATCTTCAGGCAAACGGAGGCATTAACCCTCTCGACTAAATCTTCTGCCTGTAGCTTCTAAGGTAGCTTAGAAAAGGGTAGGAAAGAAGGGGGGATGCTGTTTTAGATACGGGGAGAGCTTCGTTGCTGTCAGTCATCACTTATGGCCCAATCCTGTTTGCAACGACTTGCAAGTAGGCAGTGTCCCACCCACGCTGAATCCAACCCAATAGCTGCAAGGGCAGGTGAAGTTCCGCAGGTAAAGGCAGGTAAGGCTCAGCAGGTAAGGCTGCCTCCTCACCCCTGTCCTGGGCCTGAAACCTCTACAGGGTATTTCTTGGACTTGTGCCAGTGATTTTGCTGGCCAGACCCAAGTAGCCCCATTGGGCAGGCTGGGGGTCAACATGGAGTAAGGGAACAAGGAGGGGACCTCTGGCCTGCCCAGATTCAGCACTGATACATCGTGGCCATGCGGTCCCCTGCACCAGCCCTGAATAGGATTAGGCTGCTAGAGAACTCCACTAAATGTCTTGCTGCTTATTATCTCTGGGTCATCCTAACATTAAGAGTGCAATCCTGACCTGGAGTTAGGCCGGCACAAGTCACTTGTGCTGGCCCAGAGCATCACAAATGCACCATAAAGTGCATATGGACCACTCTTGGAGACATGCATCGGCTTCCCTGACGCCGAGAGCTGTGCAGATGCGCTTTTTGACCTAACTCCAGGTTAGGACTGTGCCCTAAATCATATTGTGGCTGCTCCTGAGCTCACCACTTGAAGCAGGCACCATTGACCTTTCTAGGACTGACTCCCAGTTCAATATCCATAGGATCAGACTGCAGCTTACCCTTCCCACTCCTTTACTGTGGTTCACAAAAGGACTCTTCATATTGTAAGGTGAAAGTTACCAGATAATATCAAAATGTAGCTTATGCTTTTGTTGAAAGGTCAGGGCTCCTGTGGCTGTGGAACAGATTATGCTCCAAATGTCACCCGACAAAGAGTTGGAGTACCTATATGACATCCCTTCTAGAGGCTGAGCAATTAAACAGGGGCATTTGGAACTCGTTCCATCTTTGTTGCCAGAACTGGAAGCCATGTAACTATTAAGGACTGATTCTCATGTTAGGCTTCTAGATACAGGTTTTATGTTGTTGTTGTTGTTCAGTCGCTAAGTCGTGTCCGACTCTTCGCAACCCCCTGGACCACAGCACGCCAGGCCTCCCTGTCCTCCACTAGCTTCCGGAGTTCGCCCAATTTCACGTTCATCGATTCGGTGACACTGTCTAACCATCTCATCCTCTGCCGCCCCCTTCTCCTTTTGCCTTCAATCTTTTCCAGCATGAGGGTCTTTTCTGAAGATTCCTCTCTTCTCATGAGGTGGCCAAAGTCTTTGAGCTTCAGCTTCAGGATCTGTCCTTCCAGGGAGCAATCAGGCTTGACTTCCTGGAGGATTGACCGATTGGATCTCCTTGCAGTCCAGGGGACTCTCAAGAGTCTTCTCCAACACCATACTTCGAAAGCATCTATTCTTCGGCGCTCTGCCTTTCTTATGGTCCAGCTCTCACAGCCATACATTGCTACCGAGAAAACCATTGCTTTGACTAGGCGAACCTTTGTGGGCAGGGTGATGTCTGGGCTTTTTATTAAGTTGTCTAGGTTCGCCATAGCTTTCCTCCCAAGAAGTAAACGTCTTTTAATTTCATGGCTGCAGTAACCATCTGCGGTGATCTTGGAGCCCAGGAAGATAAAGTTTTATACTTGTTTACGAAGTCTCAAATTCTATTGTCCTGAGCTTAGCTGTTCTTGCTAAGGTGGTCAACCTCTGGCTGGCCAGTGTTCCCCAACCTGGGGGTCACGGTCCCGCAGGGCAGCAGGAAACAATGTATTCCCTTTTAAAGGGTGTGGCAATCTGAAGGTGACTGTGGGGTTAGCGACAACACTTCCAGGTTTTCACTGCTGAGATCGCCAACTAAGGGGGGAAAGGTCTTTGGGGCCCTTTTTTCATTAGCTGGTGGCAGCAGTGCCATCACCACCAGATCGCCACCCCCTGTAAGGGGCCCACCTCAACATAGTGTTTTCCTTATCTTCAGGTAAAGGTTGGATACCACTGGTCTGGACAGTAACTCCTTGTAATTTGGGTGGAGTCACACACAATTGAATGCTCAGCCATACAAATTTCTCTGCTCATAGAAAAGTAGCAGTGGTTCCCAAGCTGTGGGTCAGGATCCACCAGTGGGTCTTGAGCCAATTTCAGGTGGGTCGTGGAGCACCTAGAGCAGCCATATTGAAAATATGGGAGGATGGGGTGCTGGAAAGGGGGAGGGCTGTGTGGTTGTTTTGCTTGCGTCACAGTTGTAAATAGGCTTTTTCCTTTCTGATTCACTTTGATATTGGAAATTGGCTGAGAAATAACCCAACTTATTGCTGCATTTGCAGGAAAGCGGCAGGCTCTGGCGTCACAATGACGGCATTTTTGGCCGTGGCATCACTTCCAGTGGGTCCCGGACAGATTGTCATTCTGAAAAGTGGGCCCTGGTGCTAAACCATTTGAGAACCACTGGTATATAGTTTTATACGTGGAAGTGCTTGCTTGTTTTTGCAAGGGGCAGTATGCCACCATGTGAGTGCCCACCTGAAGTCCACAATGGTAGGCACAGCCCAGACTTGGGTTTACCACCTCACTGAGAACCAGTCAGTAGAGGTGACCAAGGGTAGGAGCACCTATTTCTACATCGAGATTATCTCTGCAGAGGGGAGATTCCATGTGAGAGGTGAGAACACCTTGCAAGCTGGTACAATTTCACACCAGCCTTGAACATGTCTGACTTTTATTTAATTGGCTTTGCTTTTTTAGGTAAATTGCTTTGAACTCTCTTTGACTGGAAAGGTGGGATATAAAAATAAATACAGCCTGAAACGAACACCAAGAGTACTGGACATAGACACACATTCTCGATATCTGTTGCCCATTTATGCACAAAGCAATGAAATAAATGAGGAAGGATTGTAATTCGGGACACCTAGGAAGCTGTCATTGACATGTCAGGTTGTTGCTGGAAGAATCCAAATTAGTTTTACTCCAGAAAGGGATAAAGGTTACCTTCCAGACTCTGGCCTGATCTGCATTCCGAAGCAGCACAAGACCTTTCAGAGTGGGTAGGTCTCCGGTGGCCAAGATAAAGTCAGGGTGGAGATACTTACATTTTCAGGAATGTGTTTAAATGTCTGTTTGTAATGAGCTACTTTGAGATTTTGAAATTGGGTGGGATATATAAGACCAGATAAATCAATGTTTTCTTTATTTAAGAAGAGCCCTGCTGGGTCAGGCCAAAGCCCAGCTAGTCCAGCTTCCTGAATCTCACAGTGGCCCAACAGATGCCTCAGGGAGCACCCAAGACAACAGGCCACCTGCATTCTGTGGCCACTCCCTCTCACCTGGCATTCTGAGATAAATCCTGAGGTAAACACACTGGTGGCCAGTCAAGATTCTCCACAGCATTTCTCTCTGACAGCCACCAGAATCAGATTCTCCTCTTCAGACATGCCGTCATAGGAATCACCCACTGGATGAGGCCAAGGGGCCATCTAATCCAGCTTCCTGTATCTCACAGTGGCCCAACAGATGCCTAAGGGAGCACACAAGACAACACGATGCCTGCATCGTGTTGCCACTCTCTTGCACCTGGCATTCTGAGGTAGCCTACTTCTAGAACTAGAAGGTTGTACATACCCATCATGGCTTGTAACTTGTAATGGACTTCTAGATTTCTTCTAGGAACCTGTCCAATCCACTTTTAAAGGCATCCAGGCCAGAAGCCATCACCACATCCTGTGGCAAGGTGTTCCACAGACTAATAACCTGCTGGCTGAGTAAAAATGTAGTTTCTTTTATCTTTTAACGTAGGGTGGTGGTTGTTTTGTTTTTTAAAAAAAAATTGTTTTTGGTCCAGTGCTTTTACATAATATTTTATGTAAATATTATGTTGTTTTCTGTCAGGGATGTTTCATGGTTATGTAATTGCTGCAGTCCAAGATTGCCAGTTTGCATTCCAGGAGTGTCATTTGATTACCTCACACTGATGGCACTTCCTGCTTGATGATGTCCATTCTTTTCATAACATCACTTCCAGGTTAAGTAATCACTTCCAGTGGACCCCGACACGAGTGCCATTCTAAAAAGTGGGTCCCGGTGCTAAAACATTTGAGAACCACTGCATAGTGGAATTGGAAACACGAGAGGGACATACCTTCAGCTTCTCTGCCCTTACCATGTTTTTGCAGATGCTCTCAGGCCTGCTGTGCTTGATGGTGTGGTAGATGTTTGAAGGTATTTAAAACCTTTCTGGGCTAAAACTGGCGAAAAACTAATTTGGATTCTGTCAGTAACAATTCAACATGTGCTATGAAGTCCAAGCTCTCTAGATGTACTGAATTCCAATCCTTATTAATTTAATTCATTTTTATTATGTTGTTGTACCCTTTCCTCTTGAAATGAAATTTTGAACGAGTTTTCTCCCTACAGCTGACTGAACTGCGTGTATTACATTAGAACTAATAAAACCTTCCAGTCAGTTATTCATTCCATTGTTTAATTTATAGGCTTTTATGAAGGAACTCACTCCACAATGTAGTTTGGTCTCCATATAAAAACAAAGAGAGAAAAATAGAAATGTGCTTCTTGAGTTACAGATAATATATCTTTATGTACTGCTCTGAAAACACACCAATTTGTTGTCCTTTTTCTCTGTGCCAATAGCAGGTAGTAAAGAAACATAATGAGATTTCTGTGGGTGGCGGAGCAAGCGTAGATGTATAATTATTTATGCATTTTATTGTTCTAATTTCTTTTTTGTCCTTCTCTGAGATTCAAGATGGGTAACAATATAATAGGATGTACAGGAAGTGGCACAATTATGTAGTGACATGTAACTAAGGAAGAGGAAGCATTGACCGTGAGCTCTGCTGTATTATCCCATCCCTGAAGACTCATGGAATGTATTGAAACGTGTTTAGAGCACATGAATGTTAAAATGTGCAGGGCATCTCCCATCTCCCACAGCTTTTGCATAGCCCAATACCAACCAGGCCTGGAATAGGCCGGCCAGCTGGTCTGCGCCATATCTAGCCCCGGTTAGGAGGCAACTGTGGCACAACTTGGAGTAAGGGGCCGTTTGTCCCCTTGCCCCGGGTAAAGCCCCAGCCAAACCTATGGGGTTAATTGTATCTTCTCCAGCGAAATCACTGTTGCAAATCCGGGCAGTCGGTACAGGGCCAACCATGCTGGGATATAGGATCCGGCCCAGTGGCGTCATGCCGCCGGAACGCTGGGTGGGAGGAACGGGTGAGCGGCAGCCCACCCGTTGCGTACCGCTCCATTTCGCCGTGAAACGGAGCGGTACGCAACGGGCGGGCTGCTGCTCACCCGTTCCTCCCGCCCAGCGTTCCGGCTGCATGATGCCGCTGATCCAGCCTAAATGCCGGCTCCTGGCTCCACCCCTACCCACCCACAGGCCCGCCTTTCCCACTTCCACCTTCCCTCTGCCGCCCCCAATCTGCTGTGCCGGCCTACATAGGCTGACTTTACCAGGCACTGGGACAAGTGCAGGGACTGGGACATCTGTGCACCAGCCTCCCTGACTTTGAAGGTGGCACAAATGCACCGTACTGTACATTTGCAACTTCCATAGGCTGGCATAAGGAACCCAGCCTATGGGGTTTTTTTTGAATTGCACCCACAATCAAACAAAGGCAGGCTTTTGTAGGCCAGTGCGGTTGCAGAGGTTTAATTGTTTGGAGTGCCTGGCTAGACAATCATAGAATCATGGAGTTGGAAGGTGCCTACAAGGTCATCTAGTCCAACCCCCCTGCCTGTTGCAGGAAATCCTCCTAGAGCATCTCCAGCAGGTGCCTCTGCTTGAAGGTCTCCAGTGAGGGAGACTCTACCACCTCCCTGGAAACAAGGTGAATCCAACATTCTGTTCCCAACAGCAACCAGTCAGATACCTTGGGAAAACTAACAAGTAAAAACCTGAAGACCTCCAGCAGTGTTTGTCCCTCAGCATCTGCCGTTCAGAGCACCAGAGGTCAATAGACTTCTCCTCTCCATTGAAGCAGTTTAAGACATTGGCCATCACCACACCTTGTGACTGCAAATTTTATCAGTTAACTGCGCTGGGTAAAGAAGTATTTCTGTTCGTCTGACTTACATAGGCTGCTGTGTGCATACGCCAGCATTCTCTCTGAAATGGTCCAGTCCGCTCTACCTCTTATTTCATTATTTCTTTTCTACACATTTGTTGCTTTTCTGCCAAATATGCTCTCAGAGCTAGGGGTGGGTCGGTGTTGTTGAAAACCACCTTTTGGGCTTTAACAGTTGCCTTTTGGCTGTTAAAATATGGCGGTTAAAACATTTTGGAGCGCAATCCTAAAGTGAGTTAGGCCAGCATAAACTAAACCAGCAAAGTTTGGCCAGCACAAGGGCCACCGTAGAGTATGTTTGGGCCACTGTCAGAGTCAGAGAGGCCAGCACACAGATGCGAGCCATCCTCCCTTATTCCGAGTAGTCCAAAAACACTTTATGGTGGCCCTTGTGCTGGCCAAACTTTGCTCGCTTAGCTTATGCCGGCCTAACTGCAGTTAAGGATTGCGCTCTTGGTGTTTAGATATTTTCCAGAAATTAAAATAGATTACTTTTTTCCAATTAGGAACAATACTGTGGCTGCATCTGCTAATATATCACCTGTATAATGTACCTAGTACACTTTTAAAGCATTTAAAATTAATAAAAATGAGAACTTGCATTGAGAATGTAGAATAAAAACACAGAACACCACAATTTGCTATTTGAATCAAGAAATTTTGGAAAAAATATCACCCCAAAAACACACACACCCCACTCATAGCAACTTAAATAATAAGAAGTACATACATTTTTCTTAGGTTATTTAACAGAAACTCACATTGTTCCTCTTCAGGAGCTTCAGGTAGAATGGCTGCCCATTCAATGCTGGAACTTTCTGGAATATTATCAGAACTTACAGACCTTGCAGGGGAATAGTAGTTAAGACTTGCTCAGACTGAGCAGGTATATGCAGGCACTCAGATTGTAGCCAAAGCGAAAGAAAAAATGGCACTGATGCTTGGAGAATGTTGTGAGATTGA
The DNA here is from genome assembly GCA_029204185.1 of Lerista edwardsae. Lineage (NCBI taxonomy): Eukaryota > Metazoa > Chordata > Lepidosauria > Squamata > Scincidae > Lerista > Lerista edwardsae. Next base: position 5,353,129 of record JAJKFI010000017.1, on the reverse strand, counting down.
GGGTGTGTTTCTTGACAGCTTCATCGTATTTGATTTTCTTCTGGTGGTTCTTCCAAGTTTTAATAAAAGGGGGGCAGACAATTTAAACGTTAAAACATCTATTTTGGAATGAATCGATGTTCTTCCTTCTTGCCGGACGCAATTTGGGGGATGTTAATTAAGACATAAGACATAAGACATAAGAAGACATAAGACATAAGAAATTTATTTGTCATTACGCTCACAACTGGGTGCAACGAAATGAGGTGCTCTTCCCCAAGGTAAAACTGGACAACACCAAAACTAAAATATGCACAATCAACCATACAACAATCACTTATACAAATATAAATACCCCATTGCTCCCAGCAATTTAAATTCCACAAAAACTTATGACCCTGCATTTAAACTCAATACTGCACTTGGGTAAAAACTGTTTCTTAATCTGCTCGTCCTTGCTTTCAATACCCTAAATCTCCTTCTCGATGGTAATAGTTCAAAGAGCTGATGTCCCGGATGAGAGGAGTCTTTCAATATATTAGATATCTTCCTCTTGCATCTATTTTTATACAGTTCTTCCAAAGAGGGGAGTAAACAGCCAATGATGTTTTGGGCCGTCTTGATCACCCTTTGAATTGCCTTTTTCTCTGCCACTGTGCAGCTCGTGTACCATACACAGAGACAGTAGGATAATATGCTCTCAATTGAACTCCGATAGAAGGTGATTAGCAAACTCTCAGCCAATTGTTGCTTTCTAAGAATCCTTAGAAAATACAACCGTTGTTGCGCCCTCCTAATTAAAGCAGTGGTGTTCGCACTCCAAGTCAGGTCATTAGTTATGATGGTCCCAAGAAACTTACATTCAACCACCTGTTCCACACAAACTCCATCTATATACAGTGGCTGAATGTCTGCTCTTTTTTTCCTATAGTCCACTATAAACTCCTTGGTTTTTTGGATATTAAATAGAAGATTATTTTCTTTGCACCAGCGGGATAGCTGTAATACCTCATCCCGATACGCAGACTCATCATCCCCGGAAATAAGTCCTACTAATGTAGTATCGTCCGCAAATTTGATAATCCTATTATTGGGATGGTTATTGGTGCAATCCGATGAATAAATGGAGAACAGTAGTGGACTAAGGACACAACCTTGTGGAGTGCCAGTGCTGAGTATCTTGTCAGTAGAGATGTAATCATTCAGTTTAACTCTTTGTGGACGATTTGTTAAAAAATCCCATATCCATAAACAGATAGAATCTGGAAAATCTAGATCTTCCGGCCTAGAAAGGAAAGTTTGCAGCAGCACCACACACAAATCAAATCTAGTCGCCAAACGGAAGAAAGTTTTCCACCCGTGCAAAGAAATTTTACACTTATGGGCACCCCAGGTTTCCAGCTTGGGGGGCGGGGGAGGAAATAAGTGGGGCTTAGTGCCTAAGCAGCGCCTGGGGTGAGAGAGAGCAAGACATTAATTATTTTGACAGACTTGGTGTCAAAGACTTGGGTGTCAAAGTCGCAGCTGCCAGACCGAAATTGTCCCTGGTTTGTGCTGCTGTTTGGAGGCCTTTGAACAAAAATGGCTTTGTTTGGATTTGCAGGGACCGAAGAGCTTCTTTAAAGGGTAGAGTTGACAGCAAAGTGATGAACGTGAAAAAGAAAAAGTCAGCCAGTGTCCAGCCTGGGTCTTAGGCTAGAGCCCCTCCCTTCCCTCCAGCTGTTGGAGAATCTGATCCAGAAGTGGGCGGGGGGGGGGGGAGAATGCTTCCAGTTCATTTGTAAGGTCTCTCTGTGGGCTTGTTTCTACAGTTCATCTCTCTTCTAAGTAGTGAAGAATGACTGTAAGAACTGTAAGGATTGGACGACACTTTGGGCACAATCCTAAGCGGCGTTGGAACAGGCAGGCCAGTGGGCCTGTGCTGTATCCAGCGTAGGTTGAGAGCAGGCTGTAAACTTCACGGGGCGAGGGCACATTTGTGCCCTTGCCCCGGAGTAGGTGCCAGCCACCCCTATGGGCAGTGATGTCATGCAGGGGGTACGTGGGGGTACGCGAGTACCGGTTTCTAGGATTACAGCTGGCCCCACCCATTCGCCTGCCCACTCATCGACTCTGCCCCCTGCAACATTTGAATTTCCTGCACGTTTGAGTTGCCTGCACGTTCTCAGAGCCAGGCAGGCAGCGAGCGGAGCCTTTCCTTTCCTTGTCACTGAAAAATGAGTTGCTCTGGGGTTTTAACGTGATGCCAGGCCTCCTTAACATGTTCTGGGGGTGCTGTGGAATACTGTTGCAACTGTTGGGTCAGTTTAAAATAGTCTGAGGCCTCAAAAAGGGCTTTTTTCATGTCCCTTCCTGCCACGACCTCACTTCCGGCTTATGATGTCACTTCCGGTGGGCGGGTCCCGACATGTGCCAATCAAAAGTGAGTGCCTGTTGTTAAATCATTTAGATGACACCACTGCCTATGGGCTACTTGGATCTGCCTCCACTATATAGGGGGCGCAAGTCTGAGCACACCGCGTAGCCCTAACAGCCACATCCAAATCCCAGCCCCCTTCCCGGCTGCCCTCCCCCTGCCCAGAGTAGCCCTTGTGCCAGCCAAATCCGGCTGGGGCAGGAGCAGCGTCCCTAGGTTTGTTTTTTTCCCAGTGCCACAGGGATGGTGCAACCGCTTGTATCAGCTCTGCACGCCTCACGCTGGCAGAAAAGTGTATTACGGCACTTTTGTGACCCCCGCATGGCTGACGCCAGCGGCTGGCGTCGGCCCCAGGGCGCCGTTGGATTGTGCCCCTAGTCCGTCCAGTCCGATTCCCAAAATGGCAAAAGAGGGGTCTCGGAGAAGCCCCCAGGCAAGGCAGAAAGGCAGCAGCTCTCCTGCTGCCCCGGCCCACCTGGCCACTGGCAGTCACTGCTACGAATGCCTTTGAACACGGGAGTGCCAGAAGTCAGGGGGAGCAGAAGCATCTCTACTGCCCGCTTGGAAGCAGACCATGTGGGCACCAGCCAGGCCTCCCGGGGGAGGGGATTCCTGAGCCAGGAGCTGCCACTGAGAAGGGCCTCAGTGTATTCCCCTCTGCTGAGTTATGGGGTAGATATTCAGGGATTGCGCGGCAGGATCGCTTATGTCCATGCGATCAGAAATCCATCGAAACTCTGGAGCATATCATCTTGCATTGCCCTAATCACTCCAACGGTAGAGTGAATGATATGATAACACCCAGGTGTTAAAAAATTTATTTTCCTTGAGTGATCGAAAGGCTTTAATGCAACTTGCACTTTATTTAGATAAGATAGTTTTAGCCAACACATCTCGTTGTAACCATGTTTAACACCTGCCTTTGCTCTGGGTCATGTCTTTTATATGTAACATTTGTCATATGACTGTTTTATATGCCAATAAAGGTAGAATGAATGAAAAAGGGCCTCAGTGGCCTGTGGCGCAGACTGTGGGTTGTGAGTGCTGTGGGCCGGCAGGCTCTTGCGGAACTCTGCAATCCTTCAAGTAGGAAAGACTCCAAGTGGAGTGTGCTGCGGTAGGTCGTTAGCATAGCCGGAGGATGGGAGGAAAGTGCGAAGTGCTTTGTAAGCTGCCCCTCCCACTCATTGTCAGAGCCAGTGGGGCAGTGTCATGTTGCCGTCAATGCCCAGAATGGCTCTGGCAGCGAGTGGGAGTGGCGGATGACACAGCACATTGCATTTCCTGTGCTACTTAGGGCGCAATCCTATGCAGCGCCGGAATGGCAAGGTTTGGCATTGCCACATCCGACACTGCATAGGAGAGGCTGGAGCCCCCCTTACCGTAGGGGAGGCTCCAGCCTCCCCTATGTGCTCCTCAGATCTGCACCCGCTAAAGAGTAGGCGCAGATCCGAGGAGATCGCGTGGCCCAAATCGAGCCCACCCACGTCCCGCCCCCAGCCTCCCTCCCTCCCACCAATCCCCGTCCCGATAAGGGACAGAGCCTCTCTTGCGCCAATCAGCTTCGGTCGGCACATAACAAGGGAGGCTCTCCGTCAGCGCTCTGAAGCTGACTCTACAAACAGCATCGGCTTCAGAGCTTAAGCGCCGACGCAGGGTGTGTGTGCTAAGCACGTAGTGGCGATGCAACGGTGTTGTGTTGACGCTATGCGCAATCTAGGATTGTGCTATTAGTGGGCTGCCCTTCTGTCTATGCTACTGTGTCAGTATTATTCACTTCCTCCATGGTGCTCCCGCTGAGGTCTCCGGGTACTGCGTCAAAGAGAAGGGGGCTACGGATGCTTTTACCTCCCTCCCCAATGCAATGGCCATTGCAGAGGTGGGGGCAGGGCCTAGAGGAAGGTGGGGAGGTCTGGTGCAGGCCAGGGGCTTTGTTACACAGAGCAGTGGTTCTTAAACCTTTTAGCACCAGGATTCACTTTTTAGAATGACAATCTGTCCGGGACCCACCGGAAGTGATAATAATAATAAAATAATAATATTTGTATTTATATACCACCTTTCTTAGGTCACCAGATTTCTCTAATGACTATAACTCAAGGCGGTTTACATAGGCAGACTTTATTCGTAAACGCAAAGGTTTTTACAATTTTACAGAAACGTTCTATCTTCCAAGAACAACACACTTGATGGATCATTCTGGATTTAGTCCTTCTTTCTGGCCACCTGTTTGTCTTCTGCTGGCTGATAAGCGGCTTCCCTGCTCCCACCAGAGAAGCGGCTGTCTCAGCACAACTCCCCCTCTCACAAGGCAGCCGGAGACAGCTCAGCTGTTAATCAGTCGCAATTAACAAGGTCTGCCGTTCATAGAGACTTCGGGCTGTCCCGAACTGGTGAACCTTCAGATCTTCAGCTCCTATCTTTAGGCAAAGGGAGGCATTAACCCTCTCAACTAAATCTTCTGCCATGACAATCTTCTGATGTCATGGCCGGAGGTGCCATCATTGTGACGTCAGAGCCTACTGCTGTCCTGAGAATGCAGCAAGAGGTTGGGCGATTTCTCAGCCGTTTTCCAATAGCAAAGTGAATCAGAAATTTGACCCAATGCCTCTGCTCCAGAAGACTAGGTTGTCCCGTGGGCCAATTTTAGGGCATCAGCCGCGGCTGTCAAATGGTGTAGACGTGCTTTATCCAACCACCAAGGAACTGCCGGCCATTCTGAGTCAAGTTTCCTTCTTGTTTTTCTGACAGAATTTCATAGGTGTTTCGCAAAGGAGGTTTAGAGCAAACAAATCTGGAGCCTTCTCCCGAGGGTGGGGTTGTGGGAAAGATTGAGTGTGCTTGTTTCATTCCTCCTGCGCCCTCACAATGATCTTTCCTGCGTCGGAAAGCTCTGTCACAAGATATGCCGGAGAGCGAGCCTTCTCCGGAGAAGCCCCTAAAGGTTGTGCTTGCTGTTCCATGTAATTATTTGTAGTTGTAAAGTGAGGCACAAGAAGCGGATTGCTGACATAAAAAGTCACCTCCCCGTGTTGATTCATTACTTTAATGGAGGTATAAGTAGGCTGTTAATCTGATTTCCCCTATAACTCAGGGGAGGGCCGTTTCGCGGAGGAACATCAGGAACGTTAATACAGTGCAAATGTTATTTTCTTATTGCAAAAATGTGTATTTCATTATGCTATAATCATTGCTCAAGACGGGAAAGATAAGAGCATGTGGATGAGAGTTAGACTCCTCCATCAGTTATTCCGTTGCCTCCCCAAGAGGGGTTCAAGGTTATATCCCTGATTTGCATTTTAAAAGTATCAGGACGCCAATTGCCTATGACTCGGGCAGAAGGACAGGGGGAGTCTCTGTTCTAACCACTGCTGGGCCGTTGAACCGGAAGTCATGAAATCAGCACTGGGTGGGGGGAAGACACCCGTATCGTAGTGGTTGCATTACCTCTTTGCTCCTGGGACTGTGCTTCTCCTCTTGTTGCTCCTAGCAACAGAAGGCACCCCCAGGCTCTTGCAAAACATGTAAGGAGAACTTTTGTTGCCTTCCAGCCATGCCTATAAGACTTCCGAGGGCATCAGGTTGGCCAGTGGGCTGGGCTAAAACAATTGTATCCCTGGCCCATGTGCTGCCTGGGGGCCAGGACCGCAGACTGCCACCCCCCACACACACTGCTACCCCTGACTCGCCTACATGCTCTGGAGTTCACACAACATATCTAGACTCTCCAAGAGCATCCTTCATTTGGGGCAGACCAGTACTGGCAACAGGTTTCTAGCAGGTGGCTGCTGCATGCCATGTCCCTAGCCACGCCCCCTCCGCGGCCAAAAGCCATTTGCGTACCGAGAAAGTGTGGATGGCAGTCTTGAAATGGGCCAAGTTTTACATTCTTCCAAAATGGTACCAAATCTGTGCTATGCGTCCTTTCCGTTGTTTATTCTCTGCCGGGTTGGCGTCTATTGTCTGATTTCTGCCTTACTGAATCCTTCGTCCCTGTTTTGCAGCGTAGTGGTTGAAAGTGTAATGTTGAAGGGGAGGTGGTGGCGCTGCGAGTTAAACCGCTGTTGCTGAACTTGCTGACCGGAAGGGTGGCAGTTCAAGACCACGCGACGGAGTGAGCTCCCGTTGTTTGTCCCAGCTCCTGCCAACCTAGCAGTTCGAAAGCACCTAAAAATGCGAGTAGATAAATAGGGACCACTTCGGTGGGAAGGTAACGGCATTCCGTGCAGCTTGGCGTATAGTCATGCCAGCCACATGACCACCGAAGCTTGTCTTTGGGCAAACGCCAGCTCTTCGGCTTAGAAACGGAGATGAGCACCACCCCCTACAGTCGGTCACGACTAGACCATTCGGTCGTGAGGGAACCTTTACTTTTTAGTTGAAAGTGTAAGTTGCAAAAATAAAAAGAACAAACTAACTTTCCAGCCCAGTCTGCTAGAGTTCTGTGGAACCCCCAAAACGTTTATATACAAAGTGGGCGGCAGTTCTTTAAAAAGTATCATCTCACCGAATTGCTTCCAAATTGGTCGTTTTTGTTCTTGTTTTCCTCAGATCATCCTCCGAACCTTCAAAACCACTCAAGGCTCCGAACTCCCCCTCCTCCGCATTCACACGCTCACACCCCAAACCAGCATCACGCAGCCTCCATCAACTCCCTAAATCGAGGGAACTTCACCCCACGCAGCAACCCCAGCCCCGCCCCCACGGACCACTCCCTGTCTGGAGAGCAGCCAGCTGGCACACAAGAGTCGACGCATGCTCAGGACAACTGGTTACTTAACAGTAACATTCCCCTCGAGACAAGGTAAGAGCCATTGTGTTTAGGTTGCAGAAGCTGCGTTATCTGAGCAAGTATCTTATCCTTAAGAATATGGAGACGGAAATGGGCCTAGAGCAGTGGTTCTCAAACTTTTTAGCACCGGGACCCACTTTTTGGGATGACAATCTGTCTGGGGCCCACCAGAAGTGATGTCATAGCAGGAAGTGCCATCATTGTGATGCCAGAGCCTGCTGCTTTCCTAAGAAAGCAGCAATATGCTGGGTTATTTCTCAGCCATTTTCCAATAGCAAAGTGAATCAGAAAGGAAAAAAAAGCCTATTTGCAACCTTGACACAAGCAAAACAACCACACAGTCTTCCTGCTTTCCAGCATCCCATCTTCCCATAGTTTCAAAAAGGCTGGTCTAGGTGCTTCGCAACCCATCTGAAATTGGCTCTCAACCCACAGTTTGGGAACCACTGGTCTAGAGGAAACTCTATATCTGGAAATTCTGCACAGACCCCTAAGACAAGTTTACAGATAGTCGATGTTTCTGCATACAAGCCGTCCCCAATATCTATGACTGTGCATTCTCGTGAACCATATGGGCAGGTACAGCCTGAAGAAATTCCCATGACCACAGTGGTGGAAAAACCATGTGCTGGTAGCTAAGGAAGACTTTGCCTTTATTTGTTCTGGTCAGCGAATTCATTTGGTATGTGAATCTGCGTGTCAGTAGGAGCCGTTCCTGTGTCAAAGGCAATGGGATTTGGGGTTTGTTTAAAACGGTGGGCATGATCCATAGTTGCACACTTTTAAATGCTATTGATTTTCAAGGGGAAAGTTTTACACTCATACTTAATTAACCCATGGAAATAAATGAGACTGTGGGCACAATCCGATCCTGGAGTTAGGCCGGCACAGTCAGGCCAGCAAAGTTTGGCCAGCACAAGGGATACTGTCAAGTATGTTTGGACCACTCTCGGAGTCAGAGAGGCCAGCACACAGTTGTGTGCCATCGTCCCAGACTCTGAGAGTGGTCCAAACATGCTTAACGGTGGCCCTTGTGCTGGCCAAACTTTGCTGGCCCAACTCCAGGTTAGGATTGCGCTCTGAAAAGTGACCAGCTGTGCCTGGATTATACCCATTGTATACGTTAAGATTTTCAGCTATACGAATGAAGGATGCAATCCTACACACACTTCCCTGGAGAAAATGACTTATATGACCTGTAGTCCATGTGGTATTAAAAACATTCCCTTCTTGTGTAGCCAGTATGGTCCCTATGGTCCCAGTAGAGCTGCTACTGAAATTACTTAACCCTAGTCCTGACCTGGAGTTAGGCCAGCACAGTTAGGCCAGGAAAATTTGGGGCCACCGTTAAGTATTATATGTTTGGACCACTCTTGGAGTAGGAGAGGCCAGCACACAGACGTGTGCCATCCTCCCTGACTCCCAGAGTGGTCCCAACGTGCTTTATGGTGGCCCTTGTGCCGGCCAAACTTTGCTGGCCCAACTCCTGGTTAGGAATGCGCGTGCAAAATTGCCATGTACCAGTAGCGATTGGCGATCTGGCCCAGTGTCGTTTTCTCATACCGGCAGCAGCTCTCTTGGACTGGGGTCCAGTGTCTTGGACTGGGATCCTTCCCATTCCGGCTGCTTAGAGTGCTTGGGGTTTCAGATGGGGCCCTCTGCATGCGAAGTATGTTCTCTGTTGGGTTCTACCCCTGTGGCTGTTCCTTCCTTTCAGCAGGCACTTGCTTTAATTTTTTTTATTTTTGAGTAGCAGCTTCATCGCTTCTTCCCAACACCCTTTTTTTCAGTCGGATGAAGAGAAGAGGAAATTGCCCTGCAGTCGTCTTCCGCTGTTGGAAAATATCGTCTGCATTAACAGTAGCTTGTAAGGCTATTTCCCCCATTTAAAACGGGAGCGAGAAACATAAATCCCAAAGGGGCCTACCTGTGCATGAGCTCTTCTGTGTAGTTTCTTCCCCCTAAGCGGAATAAATCAATATCCTATTTAAGAAACTGCAATCAGTCAATATATTGAAAAGATTTAGCCTCCCAGCTGTGCCTGTTGCAGCAAGTCTAATTGTCGTCGGCAGTGCAGGGGGACTGGATCTCGTTAAGAGGTAATGGGGCAGGCGTCGTCAGCTGCATTCGGCACTTTCTAAAACGTTGCTCCAGCAAGTCTGGAACCCGGAAAGCCCCACATCAGTCAATTAGTATTGTTTTCCATTAGCACGCTCCTGCCCCCGTTCCTTTTGACACATCTCTCTTCCCTCCTTCTGTCTTTGGATAATTGCGTGTTGCAGGTTCGTCTTTATTGCTCCTTAAGAGCTCCATCACTTTTAAAGCTGTTGTCAAGCCGATCGTTGCCAGAAACCACCGCACGCTTCCGCAGTCTGCAGGCACACCGAAGCAGCTCAGATTTGGGAATTGGGTATTCTGATTTCAGCATTTGTGCTTCTCCCCACTGGCCATTTATGGGGCATGAAAAACGGCTGTTTAAAGAGATGGGGTCAGCATGTCTTTCATTCGTCTTCCTTACTGTGAGATGAGCAAGTGTTGACACAGCCATGGGGCTCTTCCTCGTCCCCTCTCTGTCCAGCCTCCTCCCTTTTCAGAATGAGCTATGAGGACCAGCTATGTAAGAGACTCCAGAATTCGAATCAGAAGGCTTATTCGTTAAGGCTAGGAGTTAGCTTGTTGGGCTACCATGGACTGTGCACCCGGGACTCAGAGATGTCTTCAGACACAGAAGGGAATAATAGCCCAATCCTGAGCTGCCTGGCTGCCACCATCAGTGAGGCAGCGGCTGGGGTCTCCTTGGGAGAAGGGGATGTTCATCCCCTTCCCCTACGGCAAGCCCCATCTCCCACAATGGGGCTTCTCAATTCTCTGCCCGCTATTTTGCCGGTGGAGAATCAAGCATCCACGGGTCGGGCTGCCGGGGCCATGGCAGGGGATAGGATTCTGCCCTTCCCCTGCCCAGTTCCACCATCCCTGTCCGCCCGGAATCCCTAAGGGGGTGCAGCATCAAGCGCTGTGAACATGAAGTTTCTGGATTGGCTAGGCCTGGGATAAACACATGGAACCTGGCCTCCTGCCTTTGTCCAGATCTTATCCCCTCTTTTTAAAACCTCCCTGCCCTTTTTACTCTCCTTAGGTTGCATATATCAATCAATCAATCGGTACTTATATACCACTTTTCAACACAAAGTTCACAAAGCGGTTTACAGGCAAATAGTAATAATGAAGTTAAATGGCTCCCTGTCCCAAAGGGCTCACAAGGAGATCCACTGGCGATTAGGCAGCCTACCAGGAAACAAGTACAAAATGTATTCATTTATAGTACCTTGTGCAGGCTGTCTCATTGTCCCCTCCTCCATCATTCGATACATCATGCACCTTTTGGTGTGGCTGCATTGGCCCTGGTGGCAGGAGAGAGCGTTGGGCTGAAAATATGGAATTTGGTTCCTCTGTATGTTGGTCTTTGTTTTCCCGCCATCAATCAATCAACAACTTTGGGTTGTAATTGTCATAATGCAGCCAGACATAAGCCAGATTCAGGTTCAACCAGGTTTCTCAGTGGACCACTCTGGGAGTCAGGGAGGATGGTGCAAGTCTGTGTGCTGGCCTCTCTGACTCTGAGTAGTCCAAACATACTTTACGCTGTCCCTTGTGCTGGCCAAACGTGGCTGGCCTAACTGTGCCAGCCTAACTCCACGTTAGGCTTGTGCCTTCACTGAGTTCAGCAGGACTTATCTGTGGAACTCTTTGTCACAGGAGGTGGTGATGACATCTGGCCTAGATGCCTTTAAGAGGGGATTGGACAGTCCCCATCGTGGGGAAAAGTCCATCGTGGGCTATAGGCCATGTTGGATTGTGCAACTTCCTTACATTAGTAGTAGGCTACTTCAGAGTACCGGGTGCAAGGGAGTGGCAACAGGATGCAGTCATCTTGTTGTCCTGTGTGTTCCCTGAGGCATGTGGTGGGCCGCTGTGAGATACAGGAAGCTGGACTAGATGGGCCTTTGGCCTGATCCAGCAGGGCTCTTCTTATGTTCTTATAAGTGTGCACAGGATTGCAGTTTTTGTTGGTTTTGCTGCTACAGATGGGCAGCCCTATCCTCTACTTGTGTGGATATCATAAACATGCCATAAAGTGGTCCAATATTCTGAGGCTTACCAAAGTAGACACGCATGCTTGCAAGCCTGAAGGACTAGCTGATTTGTTGCTGCACAAACTTTCATTGACTGCTGGCCACTTCATCTGATGAATGAAATGTTATCCTCAGTAGGCAGATTTTAGTACATGTGTGTGTATTGAGCAGAAAAAAAATGCAGAAGAGAGTCAAGTGTGGGAGGTCTAGTCTTAGGGCACGCTTAATGTCTACAAGATGAATATGGTAACAAATCACAATTAAATAGACATTGTTCATATTCTCCTCCAGGCAGGACTAACAGTGCAATACTATATGAGTCTACTTAGAAGTAAGGCCCATTCAACTCAGTGAGGCTTACTCCCAGGTGAAGTGCAAAGACTTGTAGTCTGTAAATTAACTGTGATGTCATTAAAATTTTATATTGAGTCGGACCTGAGATAATGGTAAATTCTAATTCATTTGATTTGCACGCATCTTCTTTTGAAGTGTTTCTATTGAAGAACTGCCTCTTCGAGGGCTGCATCAGAGTGTCCTGAAAGATTAAAATGCAACTCTTTTATCAGGAAATCTTTGAAATCTGATGAGAAATTATGGCTTCACCATCACTGAAGGAGGGTCTCCTTGACTACTGTAGGTTGTACCTCCTACTCACTCCAATGATAGAGGATCACATTGTGATATGTTCCTTCCCGGCAGGGGATGGAGCGGATCCTACCCACCCTTCTCATTGTGGAAGGCAAAGCACTTGGCTCATCTATTTCCTTTGATGGAAGAACACCGGGCCCATTTTGCCAGCGCTAGTTTGTTCAACGCTCTAAGGACGAACCTATTCTTGCCTTGCCATTGTTTTCTTTCAGTAGCACAGATCTCCAACTGTTCTCTGCTGTTTCGCTGAGCTGTTATGTAATAGTTAATCTCTGCTGGTACTTGAGCTATTGTACTATCTTCTGACAATCCATCAGCATTAGGTCGTCTTCGACCACCAAGCTTTGCCAGTCTGAGAACTCGAAGGTGTGGCCTTTTACAGGAGGCCGAATATAAATTTAGTGGTGTGATCCTGTCTATTACTGGAGTGAGTAGGAGGTACAGCCTCATCAAAGACCACTTCCTTCTACTACTGAGAAGGAAGGAGCACAGTAAGCTCAACATTTGAAATCAATGTAGAATTAGCATAAAGTCAGAGGCATTTTGCACATAGGGCATGATGTAAGAACATAAGAACATAAGAAGAGCCCTGCTGGATCAGGCCAAAGGCCCATCTAGCAGCTTCCTGTATCTCACAGCGGCCCCACCAGGTGCCCCAGGGAGGCACGAGACAACAAGATGCTTGCATCCTGTTGCCAGTCCCTTGCACCCAGTACTCTGAAGTAGCCTACTACTAATGTAAGGAGGTTGCACAATCCTTCATTGCCTATAGCCCACGATGGACTTTTCTTCCAGAAATCCATCCAATCCCCTCTTAAAGGCATCTAGACCAGATGTAGTGGCTGGAGAGGGAGTTGTGCACACTGCAGAAGAAAGTGGCACATGAAGTGTAGCATATTTCGAGGCAGGGCAATATTCCATTCATTTTGGTTTCTTCAAGATACCTTTTTCTTGTCTTCAGTGGGGAAACACTTAAGAGAACACTTTTCTCTTAGGTCCTCTCTTTAGGAAGACAAGAAGAATCAAATACCTTTGGACAGATCTAGAAATGACTCCCAGCAGAACTGTCTCTAGAAACAACAGCCTTCCTTTGTGTCTCCACAAAGTAACTTGTGCCCCAGTACCTTGAGGCAGAAGAAATGATGCTGCATGATATGGCTTCATTGTTACACATTAAATGGGAGATAAGAAGCAATCCAGTTTGGGGTTGCCATTTTGAGTGGTGGACGGGCCAGTTTTCTCCATCACGTCTAGTTGTGCCCTCAGAAAAAAGAGCTTTCTGGAGGACATAAGTATGAGAAGTCTGGCCCCGGAAAGATTTCTGAGCAGTCTAAAATTTCGAGAACAAAACCTGTCTTGGGCAGCCCAATCCTAACTTGGGCTGGAGCAGACAGGCCGGACAGCCTACACTGCATCCCAACCCAAGTGCGAGGCAGCAGCAGCTTAGCACGGACACGAGAACAAACATTCCATTGCCCCGCGGTAAGCCAGAGGCAACCCAATAGGGCTGCTTAGACCTGTGCCTGCTAAATAGTCTGAGTGGGCTGCAGAGGCCCAAACTGGGGCTGCTTGGCCTAGGGATGGGGGTTTGGATCCATCATCGTCATCATCATCATCATCATCATCATCATCATCATGCAAGTATTTATATACCGCCTTCCTTTGGCCATTAGATTGCTCCTCTGGCTTTAATTCAAGGCGGTGTACATAGGCAGGCTTTATTTCTCTAAACCCGCAAGGGGTTGTTACAAATTACAGAGAAGTTCTATCTTTCAAGAACTACAACAACATAGAGATGGAACTTTCGTGGTTTAGTCCTTCTTTCTGGCCACATGCTTGCCTTCCTGCTGGCTGAACGGCTTCTCTGCTCCCACCAAAGAAACAGCTGGCCCAGCACAACTCCTCTCTCACAGGCAGCTGGAGGCAGCTCTTATCAGTCGCACTTCTCAAGGTCTGCCACTCACTGAGACTTCTGGTGTTGTCGAACTGGCGACCTTCAGATCTTATCTTCGGGCAATCGGAGGCTTTAACCCTCTCGACTAAACCTCCTGCCCATAACTGCCACATCCACGCTCCTCCCCCCTCCTCAGGCCACCCCACCCACCGAACACCCTCCCTCTACCCTTCCCCATCCTTTTCCACCACGTCCCCTCCTCCCCCCCCTGCCCAGAAAAGCCCCTGTACTGGCCAGACTCAGACAGCACAGGGGCGACTTGCCCAGGCATCTCCTTGGAGCAACTGGGCCAACACAGCTGCCTGTGTTGGCCCAGCACATCTGGCGCTGATGCGAACGTGCTTTACGGCATGTTTGCAACAGAGCTGGGCCGACGCAAGGCAGCCCGCGTCCAGTCCAAGGGCGTTCTCGGATTGTGTCCTGAATCGAACCGAGTGGTCGTGCCCAATGTTGCTGGCACTAACTGGCCGCAGCTCCTCTCCTTGATTTCACACAGGGGAGAAGCGCCTTTCTCGGCCCTCCCCGGAGACACTGTGGCAGGGGCTGAACCTGCAACCTTTGGCATGCAAAGCGAGCTCTCTGCCACTGAACCCCTTCCCTTGGAAGTGCGCCTCTGTGCATTTTGTCGAGTTGCTCCCTCTATCCCCTTCTCCATCCTTTTCTTGATTCCATCCTTCTATCGACACTTGCATTAAAAATTATATAACGCTGTGTCCTATCTCATTTTATATTGGCACTTTCCCTCTAAAATGCACAGCGCCATTGTAAAAACCAATTTTACACGGGTTTTTAACTACTGATAAATCTGTATTTATATCCTTGCTGCTCCCCCACTTGGCGGCTCATCCATCAAAGGCTCCCTGTAGTTCTTTATTGCCTTCATCTTGACGTACAACTCCTCCTGCATTCTTGGGAAATGCAAGAAAATGACAAAATACTCCCCGGCTCGGCTTTTAATGGTTTCCAGGGCCCGTGACATGGCTGGCGCAGGTTGAGCCACTTGACTCCAAAGCCGTAAAATGTGAATCGCGGTACGATGGCTGGGCTCTAGCAGCAGTGCTTAAAGGGCTGTCAGAAATGCCAGCACTTGGCAGAGAGGGCGGGGGAGCTTGAATGAAGCAATTACTGCCCCCCCCTCAGCAAACGAAAACATTTCGTAAAGCAAAAGCAACTGTAGCTCGCCAGTAGAGCGTGACGTTGGCCTACAGAAGGTCCTTGCTGCAGACCGTAGCACCTTTTGGGGGGGGGCTGGCAAGGACCCTTCTCTGTCTTAAACCCTTGGGGAACCACTGCCAGTCCGAGTAGACCCAGTGGTGTCATGCAGCCGGAACGTTGGGCGGGAGGAACCGGTGAGCGGCAGCCCGCCCGTTGTGTACCGCTCCGTTTCGGCGGGGAAGACGGCGAAACGGAGCGGTACACAACGGGCGGGCTGCCGCTCACCCGTTCCTCCCGCCCAGCGTTCCGGCTGCATGACGCCGCTGAGTAGACCATAATGAACTAGATGGACCAGCATCACTACAAGATGGACCAGCATCATATGTTTTATCACCTGTTCAGGTGCTTGAAACAAGACATGAAGCTTCCTTAGACAGAAGCTACTACCTGGACTCACCTCCTGTTGCAAAATGGATTCTTCCTGGACTTCGTTTCATTAATTCATCATATCTGTATGCCCGCGGTCTCCAAACTGGAGACCGCTGCACACTGAAAACACTGTCCCCGACTTGAACGGAGCTGACCGTTCTGTTGGAGAGCGACTCTTCATCGTGCTCAATCACCCCCAAACCAGCGTCGTCATCCGCAAATGAACCCCCGGAACGCTGGGAGGGATGTGGGCGGGACTTTTGCGTGATTGGCAGCCTGCCCGTTTCGTTCCACGGCTGCCCTGGCCTCGAGGAGGGGCTGCCCCCGGTTGGCGCGGGCCCCCGCTGCTTGCCCAGGCACCCGGCGCGCCCCCCACCTGTCTCCCCCGGCGAGCAGGCACCCCTCAAGGCCAGAGCAGCTGCAGAACAAAACGGGCGGGCAGCCAATCACGGCGAAGCCCCGCGTAAGTCCCTCCCAGTGTTCCGGGAGTTCATTTACGGATGACGACGCTGCCCCAAACATGTCACCAGCAAGCCACGTCTGCCAGAAATCTGGGGGCAAAGCCTGCTGGAAGTGGCTGGCAGGCAACATGTTTGAGGGCAATCGCACGTGATGCCTCCTTTCTTGTGCATGATGAAGAGAGGCTCCACCATGGAATGGTAAGCTCCATTCACACGGGAGAAGGCTTAGAGCAGGCACAGGATCCGGCCCGTGGTGCCTGCTATATGCCAATAAAGGATTCTGAACTGAATTGGTTACACACATTATTATATAAAAATGTGTGTGGATGCAATCCTAACCTGGAGTTAGGCCGGCACAGTTAAGCCAGCAAAGTTTGGCTACCATATGGGCCGCTGTAAAGCGCATTTGGACCACTCTCAAAGGCAGGGAGGATGGCGCACGTCTGTGTGCTGGCCTCTCTGACTCCAAGAATGGTCCAAAGACGCTTTACGGTGTCCCTTGTGCTGGTCAAACTTGGCTGGCCTAACTGTGCTGGCCTAACTCCAAGTTGGATTGTGCCCTATGTTGCTTTTTGGGCTAGTTCCGCCAAAGAGCATCTTACAGGATGGAACCCTCACAGATAACAAGAGCCTGCCTGTTATTTCCTTTTTCTAGCCTCTGCCAGAGAATTCAGATGTTTGACTTGACACTTGTTAAACATTAATTGTTAAACATTAACTTTTGGTTGTGTTAATAATACAATGCAATGGAAGCTTTCTGTAGAAAACACAGTTTTGTCATGGCAAAAAGGTGAGTGTTAAAAGCGCTAAATCTTTTCTGTTTGTACGTCACGGTCAGCATTTCAGGCAGAGGCGTTTCTACAGGGATGGCAAAGCTCTAAGTTTTGCAGGAAGCCTTACCCTGTCACGTAAATCCCTCCTCTCCCTTGCTGCTGTAGCCAGTAAGCAGCACCAAGATGTTGCTGTTCCCTGTGGGGATTGCCTAAAACAGTGCAGGAGAGGAGTGATTTCCACTGCAAGGTGAGGCTTCTTGCAAAACTTAGAGCTTTGCCATCCCTGTAGAAACGCCACTGATTTCAGGCGTCCACTGCAGATGGATTGATGGGACCGGCAGCCACAACATAGAGACATATAAATTTGGGCTGAATGGTGGCTTTGGGCAGAAATTTGGTCTTTGTGTATGGTGGTAAAGCTGAATAGGAAGAATCCGCCAGTGCAGCAAGCCCTTCAGTGCCTTTTGGTGATCCTCTGGAAGACTCGAAGTTTGTTTCCTAAAGTTTTCAAAAACTTGATGCTCTTCCAGAACTTCCCATTCCAACCACATCTCCACATTAGCTTTGATAACCATGTTTACAGGATCACATATTATGAAAGAAGGGAGACCCAAGAGCTCATGACCCTGGTGGTTGACTCATTTCCAATTTGCTTCACTTTCTGATTCAGCCCTTGTTTCTTTTTCTTTCTTTTTTTGTAAGCAAACTAGAGGTTGACATGAGTTCAAGCTTGGTTGCCCAAAGGATGCATGCAGGACCTAATTATGTTGTCTGCCTCCTGTCTTGGATAAAATGAGCCCGTGCTAATGTATACTGAGCTGCATACCTAATTGTCTTGTAAATGTTTCTTGAATGATGTGTTCCAATGATATAAGGTAAAAATCTGGGGATTTGTCTGTGGTGGTTAGCAAATCCATTTGAAAGCGAATCATGGAACATAACCCCCAAAAAGAGAGGGAAGAGAGAGAGAGATGCTGTCTGATTGAATTCTAATCTGAAGATCTGTGAGGACGTAGTTCCTAGGAAGATTATTGACTGACTGGCATATTCCATCTTCTTGCGGGAGCACCTACTGAGGCAGACGTATTACTAGGGATGCTTGCTGTGCTAAATTAAGATGCCCAGTCGTTCAGATAGATTCATGTCTGATGCTTCTGGACAGCTAAGTTGACAGCAAAGCTACGAAATGCGGACCCTGGCATCAATTACTTCTGTACATATATATTCTTTACATGAACAAAGAAAAGTGTGTGTGTACAGGTGGATATGTTGCAGTGAATGTCCAAAATGGGGTGGATATTTATTTGTGACTATTGACGATCCCCGGCTCATTCTGTGACTGTCCGATGGCTCTGAGATACCCTGGTACGACTTGCTAGTGTCAGGTTCACCAGCAAAGGGGAAAACAGCTATTGTCACAAAATATTGTCTGTCCACACTGAGATGTGATTGTCAATCCCGTATTTTAGATATTTGCTGTAACGCGCATATGTATATATCTGTGTGTTTGCATATGTAAAGTAGATGTATGTATATATGGAAGTGAACATGCATAGAGGCTGTATATGTATATGTATGACATGCTATACATATGAATAAGCGGTCCATCATTCTAATTCCATGCTCAGCTGCACTTATAACCATTGTGGGTTGATGAGGTCACACTTCATAGGTGCATGTCTCACTTGGCTTCATTCATGTTTCCATATGTATGTAGAAACATAGCAAAGCAGACATTCCTAGAGACATTGCAGGACAACCTCATTGAGATGGATATTCTCACCTCCTCCCGACATGATGGTGCTTACAGTGATGGGTACGTTGACACTTAATGACACTTTCCTCTTCTGATTGTGCAGTCATTCTCTGGTCTTTGCATGACAAATAATCGGTCATATTATGTTTTACACTTTCCGTTTTGCATAACCCTAACCCTCTCCCCTCTCCGCCTTCCCTGGAGAAAGATGTAACGAAAATAATGAGGTTCTCAAGAGACAAATTGTCCTGTACATATTAATGGCAGCCTCGTTAATATGCTGATCCATAGCATCTCATTGGCTCCCTTTGCGACACCTTGAAAACCATTCCACTAACACAAGGGCAGCTGTACCAGTTAACCAGACTTAGAGATACGCGATGGCGTTTGCGAGTTGTTGAAGATGG
Organism: Lerista edwardsae; assembly: GCA_029204185.1. Classification (NCBI taxonomy): domain Eukaryota; kingdom Metazoa; phylum Chordata; class Lepidosauria; order Squamata; family Scincidae; genus Lerista; species Lerista edwardsae. The sequence goes on along the minus strand of JAJKFI010000017.1, from coordinate 5,334,226 downwards.
TGAGATGTTCTAATCTGATGTTTTCCAGGTTTCTTGTCTGAGCATTGGAAGCCAAATAAACGTCTTCATGCCTTTTTGAGAGTCAGGACCACTGTCTTCAACAGCACTTTTTCCTTGCTTGTTTTTGATTGCCCATTATTTCAACTGGGATGGGTCTTATCTTTCAGGGACATTAGGACTGCAATGCATACCATAAAGACCCTCTCAATATGAGATACCATTTCAAAAAAAAATCAGTGATCAAATCAAGGTATTTTTTCACATTCTCGCTAGCTTAGCAGCCATAGAACACCTCATTGAGCAAGCATGATAGAGGTGTTTGGTCCCAGAGAGTAAGATAAGATTATAGCCCCAGGGCCCAATCCTGTCCAGCCTGCTGGCACTGATGCAGTCATGCCACAGGGGCTTGCAAGGAATCAATGGGACCCCTCCCCCTCACCTCTAGAGCTGTTCACCGCTCAGAGAATAAAGCCTCCAAGCCTGCTCTCCCAGCTGCAAATGGCTCTGAAGGCAAACTTTATCCAGGAGCGCCAGGTAAAGTAATACTTTACTTAGTATTTCCCTGGAGCGCCGATGCGAAGCACTGGGCAAACCAGGTCATGCATAAGAACATAAGAAGAGCCCTGCTGGATCAGGCCAAAGGCCCATCTAGTCCAGCTTCCCGTATCTCACAGCAGCCCACCAGGTGCCCCAGGGAGGCACGAGACAACAAGATGCTTGCATCCTGTTGCCACTCCCTTGCACCCGGTACTCTGAAGTAGCCCACCACTCATGACCTTCCCGTTGTGGAGCCAAAATAGGGTAAGCAAGTTGGGGATCAGCTTAGAAGAAGGCAAGCATTTTGGCTCGGTAACCTGCCGAGCCAAAATTGCAGATCAGACTAGTTCCAAATCAGAGCCATCTTCTACTGTAGTTCCTCAATGGGAGATGGCTTCCCGTAGTTGCATCCGTGCTGATAAGGGAACATCTCACCTTGATGAGACCCATGGCAGTTGTCGGTCGTGCCGTGCAATTTGTGGATGACACTTGTACGTGCCTGGTGCCATGTGGACCGCAAAAGACCAATGAAAGCAAAGAGCTGGTGCAGTCGTGACCCTCCTTGATTCTTTGCGATGTGATAAGTGCTCGGGGAGCCCTCCCATGCATACAGCTGATACAATTTGTGCTTGAAGTATCTCATTTCGCTTATAGCGCTAGCTTCCTTGTGGAGAACAGATCAGTAGCTTAGTTGGCAGCCTTAGCTTTTTTTTTTTTTGTAATGTTTTGTCTTTCATTTCTTTTTTCTTTTTTAAAGAGGCTTTTTTTCTCTCTCTCTCTTCCGTGCATGGGGCTGTTTTTAGAAGGAAAAAAAACCATAATTGCCCTGCCTCAAACCTCTGTTCCTTGGGAACGAGTAACTCTCCCTCTGTCTCTTTCCACAGGCACTTTCTGTTCAAGCCAGGAGGTACGTCTCCCCTCTTTTGCACGACGTCACCAGGATACCCCTTGACATCCAGCACTGTGTACTCACCTCCACCTCGGCCCCTTCCCAGAAGTACATTTTCTAGGCCAGCCTTTAACTTGAAGAAGCCCTATAAATACTGTACCTGGAAATGTGCTGCCCTGGGTGCTATCATCATCTCGGTCACGCTGGTGATTCTGCTGGCATATTTTATTGGTAAGCATTTCCTTCCTTTTTGACCTTTCCTTCTGCCTGGCCCTTCCTGGTATCTGTGAAAATGGTAGCAGCTGCAAGTACCATTGCGGCATCATGATTGTTGACGGGGCAAGAGAAATTCCACTACCAGTTCTGAGTTGCCCTAAAAACGACCTTGACCTGAATGCTCTGCTGCCAGGAGCACGTTTCGTTTTGCTGACTGACCTACTTCGTCTTCTCCACACAGCTTATAAAAAAAAAAAGATCCACAGGTCTTAGTCAACTTAATAAGGAGCCTTCCAGTTGACATTTGTTGCAACAGGGCCCGCTCTCTAAAGTATGCAATTTAGGGCGCAATCCTAACTGGGAGTTAGGTCAGCAAAGTTTGGCCGGCACGTGGGCCACCATAAAGCTTATTTGGACCACTCTCTGAGTCAGGGAGGATGGCGCACGTCTGTGTGCTGGCCTCTCTGGCTCCAAAAGTGGTCCAAACATACTTTACGGTGTCCCTTGTGCCAGCCAAACTTTGCTGGCCTAACAGTGCCTGCCTAACTCCAGGTTAGGATTGCGTCCTTAGCGCAGACCTAATGCCAACTTCCTGTAAGCCACAGTTTTCAAATCAAGAACCAACCTCATTAAAGTGTGCACTTTTGTACTCCTTTCCAGTCAAATTATAAAAAAGATCCACAGGTCTTAGTCAACCTGATAACTGGTGTTACGTGTTCACTTCAGCTAACTGTGGTTAACCATAACCAAGATTCCTACAGTACCTTACCCAGAATTCTCAGTTCAAGAATTTTTATCCATAGTTTGCAAGGAACCTATCCTGCAGGTGCATCAGATGGTCTATCTGTTTCTGAGGTGATGCATGCGCAACAGAGAATTCCTCAGGAAGGCTGTCTTTCGAAATCCATGTTACGATGCTCAGCCCATATTTGAATCCAAGAAAGCTCTATTCAGTGAGGGAAACGGGAAAGAAAAAAATCCTATATTTTAGCCCAGGGTTTGGCTTAGCACTTATTCCTCAGTTGTGAGCAGAGGCATCGCGCCGGTGTGGCCTGCCGCGTGTGCTGCCAAGCGAGCTGGGCATTTTGGCGGGAAAAACCACTGCTGAGCTGGGCCCTTCCACCTGCCCTTGCCGCCGTATCACTCCGAAATGGAGCTATTCCGGAAGCAGGAGCCATGGCGAGGCTGCGTGGAGGGCACTGTGACGTCTTTCGCCATCGCCCTGCTCTGGGCGCAGTCGGAGTCTGCTCCGGCTCTGGTTGTGAGGCAAGGAAGCGGCCATTCCTGGCCCAGTCCTCCAGGCCCAAACTGCGTGTTATGTGACTTTGTCTGCTTTGGAAGTACCGGAATGAAATCAAACGGACACTCCTGTTCAATAACATCTCCTTCCTGCTGCACGGGGCACCAGGATTTAGAAGGAGGGAGGGGGAAAACTTCCAGCTCCCATTAGATATGCATTTATGATGTGTAACTGAAAACCCCGTGCATTGTGTGGCATTTTCAGAGGGCGGGCCAGAAAGAAGCAGTTGTTCACAAACCTAAAGCAGTGTTGTTTGGAGACAGGCAGCCCAGTCCTGCTAGTCCAGTTCCTTACCAGCGCACTTACCATATCAAATCAAAAGAATTCAAACGAAAGCCCT
>JAJKFI010000017.1:5308322-5320944 GCA_029204185.1 Lerista edwardsae | reverse complement strand
GAGCGGCAGCCCGCCCATTGTGTACCGCTCCGTTTCGCCGTCTTCCCGGACGGGGAAGACGGCAAAACAGAGCGGTACGCAACGGGCGGGCTGCCACTCACCCGTTCCTCCCGCCCAGCGTTCTAGCTGCATGACGCCGCTGGTTAGGCCAGCAACGTTTGGCTGGCACCAGGGACACTGTAAAGTATGTTTGGACCACTCTTGGTCAGAGAGACCAGGGAGGCCAGCACACAGATGTGCACCATCGTCCCTGACTCCAAGAGTGGTCCAAACGCACTTTACGGTGGCTCTTGTGCCAGTCTAACTCCAGGCCAGGATTGCGCCCTTGGATTGAGTTGTCTTGACTGCAACAGTATGTTTGTTTGGGGTGGAAGGACGCACACTATATTGTTGAATGAAATCAAGCCTCTCTTCCATTTTTGTTGGAAAAACATGTCCGAGCCAATCGCTGCCTTTCAAAATGTGACATAAAGCCATCTTCATTCCCTTCCCCACTCCTTGTTTGTGTCTGATGCTGCCACAATAGCTGCTTTATTGCAGAGGAATGGAGAACATAATGTATGTCAAGTATGGCTACTTGTAGGTATGCATCTTTGAAAATACTTAAAAAAAATTTGAATGCATCTTTTTTTTTAATTATTAAACTGAGAAATTGACAAGCACTTCAACCACAATGAAGCAAAAAACTTTAAGAAGAAAAAGGGTACAAAAGGAGTGGTCATGGATAGGGTTAAACATGAATGAGAAGAAAGGGGAAAATAGTGTTTTTAACCTTGTGTCACAGTGCTATACTTTATTAAGAGTTTTAACCATTTCAGTCATAGGACTGGGGTGGGGGTATAAAATCATGTATTTTAGAGGGTGAAATCCTAACTTTCTAGCACTGACATAGCTGTGCCAATGGGGCATGTTCTGCATTCTACACTGACGTAGTAGTCACAGAGGCCTCCTCCAGGTAAGGGAATGTTTGTTGAGCTGCCTTTACCCCGGTGATGGAAAGTTGGTTAGGATTGCGCCCACAGTTCCATATGTTAAGTTCGCATTGAGTGAAATACTTCCTAACATTTGTCCAGTCAGGTTTTTTGAATGAGCCTGATTTCTGAGAAGATGGGCTCTGTGCAGATACTCCACAGCGTTCATAATTTTGTAGAGCTCTATCTTGTCCCCTTTCTGCCATTGGGTGGCCTGAGTGACCCCATACATTTGGTGACGTGTGCATGTGGCTGGCCTCTCTTTCCTTTCCCTTCAAATATTCCTAATTGCCTGTCGAAGGCCATGAGAGATTGTGTAGTTCTTAATTCTTCTGGGAGGGAATTCCGTATTTGTGGAGCCGCAACAGAGAAGGCTCACCCCCGAGCTGCTATCCCTTTAACTTGGGTCAGAGGGGGCACTTGAAGGAGAGCCCCTTTAGATGATCAAGAGGGCGAATTTGTATGTATGGCAGAACATACTCTTGACCAACCATTCCCAACATTGACAATACAACGTTCAACACAACATTGACAATACACCGACAATATAACTCTGACCATTCTGGGACACGTCAGCTCCAAATGGAGATAAATAGGAATAATTTCTGAATGATAAACATGCTATGAATGCGTCATATGTCTCATCCCACTATTACCTCAGGTAATACCTCAGGTTTGTAATATTTCAAAAACTTGAAAAACTGTTTTGTTGGTGAGGTAGAACAAATGAGCACATAGACAAATGCCAACATCAACACACTTTCCCCTCCCTTAAAAAGAGTTGCTTATCTCTGGCCAATCTTGGGTTGTCCACAAGCTGGTGACGGAGGGTCCCTGAGGAATTGCGAACTACATTCACCTGGAACTTACACTCCTGCTGTTATTTTACCCATGATCCCTAGTCCCAAAAGGCAGATCAAGAGGCCCTGATCTGTTTTTGTAGCTCACTTCAACTAAACCTCTTATTCACCCCTTGAACCCATTAAGCAAATTGGAAGTTGAATTGAGTAGTGCAGAGATGGTTATCCTGGGATAACTTATCGTGTAAGCTGGCCCAAGGTGCAGATTTGTTTCAGAACTGAAGTATCTTGACCTGTGATAATATGTATGGTTGAACTTGCCACTGTGGTATCATACAGGTGATTGTGCTCAGGGGTAACCTCAGTGTGAACAAACCACGGCTCTCTCAGCTGGCGCGATTCTGAGGCGGGCTTGAACCAGCTGCCAAGCTGTGCTGAATTTTGTTATTGATGGGCCTCTTAACACTGATCTGTCCCATTATCTTATATTTATGCCTCTCCCGCGCCCTGTGCAGGATTTTTACTCAGGTTCTCCGGAGGGGAGAATGTCATTAATTTCACAATGTCAGCTGCTTAATCAGCCCTCCCAGACTTGGGTCCATTTGTAACAATTTGCCAGGCTTTTGTGTGGAAGAGAAAAGCGTCTCTCCCTCTGCCACCCTTTCTTCATTTTTAGAGGGTTTTTTTTATGGTCGGAGCTCATTTGGAGAAAGATGACAAGTGAGTTAGTGTAACGCATTTTTACAGCTTCCTGTCGTCACATAAAGTTCTGGATTGGTCTCACTCGAACCTTCCCAGCAGAATGAAGTGTTTGCCATGTCAGAACGTCTGCCTCAGTTTTCTGTCAGTCTGTCGTGTTAATATAGTCAACCTCAGTTGGGCTTTAGCGCCAAAAGTCCCAGTCTAAAGACGAAGAGTGATGCACATTCCCTCACGGCGTACAACTACCCCTCCCCCAACCCTTCCCTTGTGGTGAATTTATTGTGGTGAATGATCTCTGCAGCTCCTGGGGTTACTCTTCAGCCCTGGCTCCACACCAGTCATTCTGGGGCCTGCATTCTTCTCTCAAATTTCTCCACTTTGTTTTATCTCCTGCCAAGCTGGGTCTCACCCTCATTTATTAACAATTGTGGCTCTCACAGCTGAATAGGCTTGCCACCTCAGACGATGCTCCCACCTCTCTCCTCCTTTTCTCAGCCGCCAAACGCGGCTATGGGCTCCCACCTCAGGTTTTCCCCTCTGCCTCAGCCCTTCAGCTTTTTGTCATTTCCTTTCCTTCATTTCAGCTCTCTTCCCGGTTTCCCAGAACCTCCATTTAAGCTCTTCCCCTTCCTCTACACCCTCCCCCAACTCAAACCCCACCACACCCTACAACTCCACCATTTTAAGTAGGTATTAAAAAAATTATTTAGGTCTCCTTTCATCTAACACTCCCAAGGAAGCTAACAAAAGGATGTTGAAGCAAAGTAAGATCAAAGATTCATATCATACGTGAGAGCATCAATAGAAACTGCCATTAGATTGGCGGGGGGGGGGGGAGCAGAACAGATAGTGTTTTTTCTATCAATGGCTAAATAAAGTTATTCAGTGAAAGTACAGGAGAACAGGAATATCTTCCTGAGTGGCATGGGAAAGAGTTGGTGCCAGCTGGGCATTCCTGTTGAGGTATTCTAGTGGAGAGGATTCCACTGTCAAGGGGCCACCAAAGAAAAGGCATTGCCGTTTGTTGCCACTTTCATCAGTTCTGTAGGTCGTAAGGATAAAGCACAACAAAAAACCAAGGGACTTGAGGAGTTATGGAAATGTAAAGAAAAATTGAGGTGAATGGTTGGTTAATGTATGTAGCCGGAAGCCGAATCAAATTCCGAGTGTGGTTTTCATACTTGGCCAATAAAATTATTCAATTCAAGTAAAGGATGATACAAAGGTTAAAAAAGAAGCTGAAAGTAAAACAGAACTTTAACGTGACTAAGGCCCAATCCAGAGCCCTACAGCACAGGCGGGACAAGTGTACTGCCCACACTGCCATCACAAAAGGTGTCATAAAGCACCTCCTACATTGGTGGTAAACTGTGGTGTTGTATGCTTTTCAGGCAGGGCAGCAGGGTGACGCAGGTGAGATTGGTGGCAACCTTCGCCGCCAGATCTTATCCTCCATGTCAGGCCACACGGCCTGGCATGGAGGCCCTTGCCTCTGTGCCGGCAAAATAGCTGGCGCAGAGGTGAATAGACCCATCGCCCACCCTGTGTCCTTATCACAGGGGAAGGGGCGGAACGTCCCCCTGTGGAGCCTCCTGTGGCTGCCTGGCTGCCACAGGGGCCAGGCAGCTCAGGATTGGGCTATAACTGGGCATTTTTCAAGCCCAACACACAGCGCCTCCGCCAATCCCAACTCCCTCCTGGGGCCGCTCCTCCTCTCCCTCTGCCCAGTTCTGCCTTTCCCACACCATCCCACTGCCTCTAAAAAACACCACCCGTCCACTGTAACTCTCACCACGGTCGGCGGCATGGTGGCTGCTCTGGGACATTGAGGGCTAGTGCCAGTGACACTGGGCCCAGCACAGGCAATAGTCCGTGGCAGTGCCACAAACTGCAAAAAAAAAATAATGGTTCATTGGTGTTGTTTCTCTTGGCTGCTTCTTTTTCTTCTTTATGAATTAGTCAGGTGGGAATTATGTAATGAGCAGCATAGCAGCAACTCGGGCAGCGCAATCCTAGCGTGCCCCTTGCGTCAATGTGACGTCATTGCTGGCGCGCAGGTGCTGAGCAGCACCCCTGCGTCGGCGCTCCAACTCTGAAGCCGACGCTGCTCGCAGCGTGAGCTACAAAGCGCCGACGGAGAGCCTCCCTTGCGCCGAACGAAGACGGTCTTGCAAAGAATTCTCTGTTGGGACGGGGATTGGTGGGAGGGGGAGGCGGGACTTGGGCGGGACCTGGGTGGGCTTGGGAGGTGGTCATATGGCCACATCCTAAGCCCATCAGCGAGGCCGTGCAGCCCCGATTTGGGCCTTGCGGTCCCCTTGGAACTGAGCTTGCTGTTGAGTGGGTGCAGATCCAAGGAGCACATAGGGGAGGCTGGAGCCTCCCCTGCAGTAAGGGAGTGCATGCTCCCTTGCCACGGGGAGGCTCCATCCTGTCCTAAGCATCGCTGGATTTGGCGCTGGCCAGCCAGCCTCGCTACTTCAGCGCTGCTTAGGATTGCGCCCTAAGTCTGATGTGATGACATCCCGGGATATCAGTCATAACCAATCCTGATTTGGCTCCCTCTGATGTCTGTGACAACTCCTGAAAGTGAGAATGAGGGCGCAATGCTAAACTGAGTCAGGCCAGCATACGCTAAGCCAGCAACGTTTGGCCGGCACAAGGGACACTGTAAAGTATGTTTGGACCACTGTCAGAGTCAGAGAGGCCAGCACACAGGCGTGCGCCATCCTCCCTGACTCAGAGAGTAGTCCAAACGCGCTTTACGGTGGCCCTTGTGCTGGCCAAACTTTGCTGTCTTAGTTTATGCCGGCCTAACTCCAGTTTAGGATTGCACTCTAAGTGATGACAAATATGCCAGCTTTTTCACAAAGGGTGCTGAATGATGGCTAGAAAGGGTAGCCATTTTTCAACACTGTCAAAAATGTTCCCCCAAAAAGTATGGCGTTGTTTTGGCTCAGTCTTTATTTAGCTTGCGGCAAGAGGAGAGAATTATATCAGGGTTCTTGACTCTCTGACGTAATCAAAGCTAAGCAGGCTTTAAATAGCGGAAAATCAGACAACATCCCCAAAGTCCCCTCTGAGCTTCTTGTGGGAACAGCAAAAGTACCATAAATAAATTACATTGGTGTTAGAGACAGGATGAGTTCACAGGCAGAAAGTGTTCTGATAGCTCTAGTGGGGGCAGGTGGGAAATTTGCTGAAGGTAGTTGAATTAAGCATATGAATCACATTCCATCAATTAATTGTGTGCCTCCCCCCCACCCCAATTAACAGGTTTTCTAATGAAGTAATGTGCATAAAGTTATACTGACCATAACAGAGTAGCCCTGCCCTTGAGCAATTACAAAACAAGGTAGGAGGCTCCCTGTAAAACCTGCCTGTCCTGATTTCACTAATTATAGCCAATACCCCAATGGGAAGAATCTACTTTAATACACACAAATTAAAACTCCATTTAGAGGTGTGCTGGGACCGAGTGGTAATTGACTTTGATCGTAGAGAGGCATGCTGCAATATAGATTAGTTAGTAATATGGTTCCCGTCGTAAAAAGGATCTAGATGGAAAAATATTATTTTACTGGGAAAGGCCCTTATAGGATGTATAACCCAAAATTTACTGACATCTCTGGGACCTGCAGTGAACTGAACGGGTACAATAAGATGAGTAAAAGCTGGCTTATGGTGATGAACGATGTCTTGGTTTTCTAACCTGCAGCTTTATTTAGTACATGCCAAGTGAAGGAACTCCACAAAAGGATTTAAACCTCATTCCCAGGATCGGCTAATGTGTTGCCCTTTTCAGAATGGATATTATAGAGCTGAACAAAGGAAAGAGGAAGGACAACTAAAATATTTAAGGGATTTCCTTGTGCAGGAAGTCTACAGTATTTGATACTCCCCCCCCCAAGATTGTGAGAGTGAAGAGGGAGCTTGTTAAAGTAAAAGTTGCAAACAGATAAATACTTTTGATACTTAGGCAATCCAGTTAGCTGCTGAATAAAGTTTTTGCACATGTAAAGCTCAATCCTGCGCGCTCGTTGGGCCGACACAAGTTCCTTGCGTAGGATGAGGAGTGTTGCAAATGTGCCCTAAGGCACATTCCCAAGGCCGACTTGGGAATCTGATGGGCCAGTGTACAGGCGTGTACTGGCCTCCTTGCACTGCTTCTGGACCAGAGCTGGTTTGCCCTGGCCGTGGAGGCCTGCATTGGGGTTGGGAAGAGCAGATCAAAGGTGGATCCAGGCAGGGGAAAGTGGGGAAGGGCTGACCCGTGGATGGACTGGCCCAGGGACGGGGATGGACATAGGCATCCAAATCCCCTGCCCTGGCCCAGTAGGTTACAAGCAGTGGTGTCAGCCTACCGGTTCGCTGGGCGGAGTTTTCGCGGTCGCTGGGCGGGTTTCCATGGTGATCGGCAGCGTGCTCGCTGCGTCCCGTTGCGTAATGGCGAAAGCCCGCCCGCTGCAGCGGGCGGGCTTTCACCATAATGCAACGGGACGCAGCGAGCACGCTGCCGATCACCATGGAAACCCGCCCAGCGACCGCGAAAACTCCGCCCAGCGAACCGGTAGGCTGACACCACTGGTTACAAGCTATGACAGGTATGTCCAGTCTGAGATTAACTGGTCGCTCATCATGAGGACTGGGTAGGAGTTTTTTTCTGTCATACGAATTGGCCATAGACGGCAGTTTTTTTGCCTGTCCCAAACTGTGTATTCAGTAGGTTTCTGCAAGGGTAAATAGGCTACTTCAGAATGCGGTAGTGTCAGCGAGATACAAGTGTGCAAGAGAGATGCAAGTATCTTGTTGTCTTGTGTGCTCCCTGAGGCATCTGGTGGGCCATTGTGAGAGACAGGAAGCTGGACTAGATGGGTCTTTGGCCTGATCCAGTGGGGTTGTTCCTCTGTTCCTATGAGCACATGTCTGAAGAGGAGCATCTGGTTGTGGTGGCTGTCAAAGAGAAATGTTGTGGAGAATCTGGACTAGCCACCAGTGTGTTCACCTCAGAACTTTAAAACAGTTTAAAATTACTGCCATTCCTGCTTTGCGAAAGCACAGTGGCACTTTTGTTGTAAATCCTACCTCAGAATGCTAGGTGCAAGGGAGTGGCCACAGAATGCAGGCATCTGGTTGTCTTGTGTGCTCCCTGAGGCATCTGGTGGGCCACTGGGAGATGCAGGAAGCTGGACTAGATCAGCCCTTGGCCTGATACAGTGATTTTCTGTGGCATGAAAATCATTAGTAGATCTTCTTTCCTGTTTAGCAAATGACACATTTGAATGAATTTGGGAGTTCCCTTCCTTCAAGGAATCCTAACAAAAGTGCCACTGTGGTTTTGGAAAACTGGAAGGGTAATAATTGACTCTTAGTCCTTTGTATGGGCAGGCAGTCCCTTGAAATACTTTGATCTTCAGGGGTAATTAAGGGAACCACTTAAATAGAAAAAGCTGACACTTGGGGTCTAGAAAGTTGAAAAAGGAAGATTAACTACTTAGTTTCAGAAAACGTTTCTTGCTTGCTTGCATTCTAGGAAGATTTCAAAAGGCCATGCAATACCTAGGGCATTTTTTTTCTTTTTTTTAAGTGAGTGTGTGAGTGGAACCAATTACTTGTGCAGCACAAATGTCTAAGGAAGACAAAGTTGGAATCTAGGATTCTGCAAAAAAATATTTGGCTAACCAGTTCTGGTATAACATTCTACATCAGTGGTTTTTAAACTTTTTAGACTGGGACCTACTTTTTAGAATGGCGCTTGTGTTGGGACCTACTGGAAACGATATCATTAACCTGAAAATGATGTCATAGCCGGAAGCGCCATCATCAGGCAGGAAGTGCTGTCAGCGTGACGTAATCAAATGACACTCCTATAATACAAACTGGCATTCTTGGACTGAAGCAAACGCACAACTATAAAACATCTTTGACATAAAACATAATGAGGACAAAATATGATGTAAAAGCACTGAACTAAAAACAAAATTAAAAAAGAAAACCTCACTTGAACATTCAAACTGTTAACTGTCACAAAAGGAATATAGCAAGAGTCAGGTCTGCAGTTTCCAAGATGGCTGCTCCCAGCTTTCTGCAACCCACCAGACATCAGGTCCCAACCCACAGTTTAAATAACACTTATCTACATGATTACATCAGTTACACTGAAAGATGCTCTAAAATATTCAAAATACCTTTTTCTCTAGCTATCTCCTCATTATTCTTTATCGCTTTACAACTTGCCTACTCCCAAATTAGTGAAATAGATATGAAGGAGATGAAATCGATGTGAAAGAGGTAGATGTATTTGTTTCAACCTGAGTGTGCTCCAATGACAAACAAACTGAGCAATTCTGATTTTTAGAGAATGGGAGGGGCACACAAGGGAGAAGAGCACAACTCTCCCCCACTCCCACCTTTTACCTCCCTGCATCCTCTCCTCTGAAGCTACCCAATATGGCTGCCACCCAAGATGGCAAGATGGCTGCCATCCTCTTCTCTGCCACCCAAGATGGAGTACAGAAATGCCAAGCGGGCAATGAAAAAACTGGAAGCTACAGGCAGATGAAGGTGTTACTGTGTACCACTGGTGTGCCATTTGGGTTCTAATAATCCTTTCCAAAACCATAGAAGTTAACAAGCAGATCCATGTTTAATTTGTCCCTGGCTGTATCAACACCAGTTGATTGTTAAAAATCCCTCTCCCCAGAATAAAAACAGCATAGAATTCCAGTTTAATTCAGGCAAAATCACATACACGTTCATTACAGTGGCGTAGGGTTAGGGTGCTGTGTGGGGAGGGGAGTGCTGGCTGCAGTTAAACTGAGCGGCACAGAAAAACCCATGCACTTTTTGCCCTCCCTTGCACTCGGATCGCTCCTAAATGGAGCAATTCTGGGTGCGGGGAGGTGTGGCTGGGTGACGCATGGGGGTGTGGCAGCCATGCTGGGAGCACGGTGACATCGCCCCACCCCAGGTGCGCTGCAGGCCAAGTAAGGCTCTAGTTGATTTAATTATCCCTTATCCAGACTGACTGCTGCAGGAAGGTGTCTGGATTTTGGAACTGTCTGGATTTTGGAATAATTGCATACATATAGTGAGAAATGCTTCCTCTTGCTCTTTTCACTGTTACCCATTTGGGCATCTGTTGGCCTCTTTCATATTTTTCAATAATAGCACATACCACAGAGCAGGCTGTACATGGGAATGAGCACAAGACCTTCTTTCTACAGAATGTTTTTTTTTAAAAAGTCTTGGACAAAAATGTCTGGATTTTGGATGTCCGGATAAGGGATCATCTACCTGTATTACATTTAGACAAAATCAAGTCTTGACATCAATCAATCAATCAATCAATCAATCAATCAATCAATCAATCAACAGTATTTATATGCCACTTTTCAACACAGAGTTCACAAAGCGGTTTACAGGCTATTATTATTACTATTATTGCTATTATTGCTAATAATAATTTAAATGGTTCCCTGTCCCAAAAGGGCTCACAATCTAAAAAATGCAGACCACCGCCAGCAATAGCCACTAGAGAAGACCCTGCGCAGGGGTGAAAAGGGACAGTTACTCTCCGCCTGCTAAATCTAAGAGAAACATCACTTGAAAAATAAAAGTGTCTCTTGCCCAGTTAGCAGGCAAATGAGAGGCAAAGAAAATCCAAACACAGCCTACCTTATTCCTAACTAGATTAGCAGTTCAATCATATGCATATTTTACTCACAAGTGAGTTCTCTTGAGTTCAATTGGGATTACTCCCAAGTAAGTGTGCATAGGATTACAGCCCAGTTTTCCCACTGTAGGGTTTGGTTTTGTTTCCTGACAGGCATAGCTGGGGTATTTTCTTCCCACAAACGTGCATTTGAAACATCAGGGCAGGAGACTTTCTCCTGAGTAAATTGCATTGTGGTTCGGTGCCCCAGCTGCTCTATCCGGTGACAGGCTGAGGCTCTCCTCCTTGCAAGAAATCCCAGTACAGTTTTGATTTTAAAATGCTGTAGTGGTATATTGGTATAGACATATGCAGCAGATGTTGGTACAATAAAAAATCTTACCTGTTTTACAACTTTTACTCCCTGAGATCAGGACAGCAACAGCTGCCTGTACCAAACTGCTGAAGGCCTGAGAATTTGGCAGCTATTCTATCCCCCCAAACTTTTTGTATAATCACATCAAACGTCACTACCAAAGTGTGATTAATTTCCTAACAGCTGCTTGTCCAAAAGTCACATAGTTTCGTCACGGAAAGAAGGGATGGTTCGGTGTTGGTAGTGACCTTGGTAATTACGGTTAATTTGTCCGCGGAAAAGGAATGAAAGCAGAACATTTCCTTCAGGTGAAATGGGTCTGGAATAAAAAGCACTGGTGTGAACAAGTGGTTTTGCTTTATTTCTAACCTAAGGTGTAACATCACAATGTGCAATGCAATCCTATGCACGTTGGCTCAGAAGGAAGGCCCATTAAATTCAATGGGACTTCCAGGGAAGTGTGAATCAGATTGCATCCTTACAGCCCAAACAAAAGACTTGAGCCGATTCAGGCTAGTTCAGAGTGTCTCAGATGTGCCGTAAGATACATTTGTGTGACTCAAGAGCCGGCAGTGCTGGCACAAGGACATGAACTGGCCTGCTGGGCCCGGATCCAGTCCCTGCGCCAGTTGGCACGGGTGAGTGTACACAGTGATGTCATGCAGGGGGAACGCGGGGGAACTCAGTTCCACTAGTTAAAATTAGGGCTGACTCTGCCCACTTCACTCTCCCCCCCTCCCAATTCCTCTGCAAAGAGCTTTTCTTCTTGGTTGGCCAGCACTCAGAGGGTTAAAGGGAGCGACTCCGGATTCCTAGGGGGGCGAAGGCAGTGATGTCATTCAGGGGGAACAGACCAGAACGGGTGTTCCGGATCCTAACGGGCTCCGTGGCTGGTTCCGGGTTCCCGACAAGTGCCAATCAAAAGTGAGTTCCTGTTCCTAAATCATTCGAATGACACCACTGAGTGTACACCAGGTGGTGCGAGGGGTGGGAGAGGGTAGCAGGCGGGCAGTGTGATAGCACTGAGGGGGCATTTCTGGGTGGGGGGGAAAGAAGGGTTGGGCCTGGGAGGAAGGTGAGGTCATCGGCAGCAGCACATGCCATATCTAGAGGCACAGAGGGGGATCCCAGTTTTGCAAGCAATCCCCCCCTCCTCTTTTGAGCCACTCCCAGCAGCTAGAGCAGCGATGGCGAACCTTTTGGGTTTGCTGTGTCAAAAACGCCTAACTTGACTCTGCTGGAGGTCACTCCCCACCCCAACAAAAGACAAACAATTATTTACGCATTCCTTTATGTATTTACATATTCCTTTCCTAAAAATCATTTGTGGGGCTATGCGTTACATAAAGAAACATCAAATCGTTACCCCCAAAAAATCAGACCATTACAAAAACCAACTCAGCTGTTGTTGGGTGTGGGCAAGTGCTGGTGTGTCACCCAAACCATGGTGGCGTGTCACCTTTGACACAGACGTCACAGGTTCGCCGTCACTGAGCTAGAGCAAAATGGAGGCTACATTGGCTACAAGCAGCGGCGTCATGCAGCCGGAACGCTGGGCGGGAGGAACGGGTGAGTGGCAGCCCGCCCGTTGCATTCCGGTCCGTTTCACCGTCTTCCCCGCCCCCGGCGAAACGGACCGGAACGCAACCGGCGGGCTGCCGCTCACCCGTTCTTCCCGCCCAGCGTTCTGGCTGCATGACGCCGCTGGCTACAAGTGATTATGAAGAGGAGGGGAGTGGCTGCTTGCAAAGCTTAGTGCTGGGGCCCCCCTCTAGGTACACCCAGTATCCTAACCACCACTCCTTGGCTAGGCAGCCCTACACGGGCTTATTGGATGTGCTTCAGATAAATACTGTGGCTGGCACAGATGCAAATAGCCCCATAGGACAGGCTAGGGTTGGACACCGGGTAAGGGGGAAAAATACCTCTCTACCCCAAGATGACCTCCAGCCCATTCCAACCCTGCGTTGGACTCAGAACAGGCCATGCGGCTGGCTATACCAGTGCAGGGTTAGGATTGCAATGCTAGTCTCAGATGTTTTACTCATGGTAGTGGGGCTGCAACCCCCCTACACACACACACACACACACACACACACACACACACACACACACACAC
>JAJKFI010000017.1:5272930-5308312 GCA_029204185.1 Lerista edwardsae | reverse complement strand
CACACACACACACACACACACACACACACACACACACACACACACACTACCCATGCTATGGCCCTGGAATCAGGGCAGCTTCATCAACACACACACATGCACACACTTCATTGAAGAAAATGATCTTCAGTGGGGTATTTGCCTCAATTAGAGATCAGGGGCACAGAACTGGAAACAAAAGTCTTTGCCTGGAGGCGTTGACCGCCCCCCCCAACCCCCATGAAGATTAAACGAGAAGCGGTGGCGGATACGTCTACGTGTCCGGCAACATCAGGGCATTTTTCAGGATTCTTCTTTCAACACCAGCTTAGAAATCAATTAGTGCCTTCAGCCCAAGGGCTTTAACTCCGGTCTTAATTTAAAATGCTGTAATTGATCACTTTGGTTATTTATTACATTTCCTTTCGCCAGCTCAAGCAAGTCAACAAGCTAATAAAAGGCCAGCAATGTGTGCGGTTTGATTGTGGCTCTTTTTTATTCTCCCCCCCTTGCTGACTTCTGTGAGTTTTTCCTCCCCTCCCCCAAGTCTCTTATGCCTCAGTAAGCATGGCTTGTCTTTCCTTCTCACAGTGATTAATCACAATCATTGCCCTGCCCCAGCTAACTCCTTCACTCCATCAACCTGTTCTAAGCGGAGTCCATTTTGTTGGCCATCTGAATCACAACCTTTGTTTGCCCCCCTCCCCAATTTCCACCCGACTTCTTCCTTCGGTCCTTCCCTCCTCATCTCCTTCCAGTCCTTTGTCGATTCTGCTGAGTGTGGGCTTCTGACGGCTTTGTTCTGTGGCATCGTATGTCACTGTTCATGGTACAAAGTTCATCAAGAAACCAATTCGGAGCCCGAATAGGTGACAACAGCACAGAATAAAAGTGCTGTGATGTAACAGAAACCGAACGTTGGGTTTCTGCATGGAATGAGGCTGCCACAAGGGGTCTTGGCTGCCAAGTCCCAAAGGGAAATGGCCTTCTCAGAATGGCAGCCTTGTTCGCCTGCCAGAGGAACTGCAGCTCCAGTTGATGATAGCAAGGAGAGAACAGCTGTCCCTCTTCACCCAAAAGGGCTGGAAAATTCTTGACTTTCTTCTTCTGGGGCAGGTACCCAGAGTTCCTTGGCTGCATTTTGGCTTCGGCAGGTTCCCTTTTCACATAGTCTTGAGTTCTGATAAGAATCTTTTGTTCCACCTTCTTTCTTTCATCAGGGGCTCCATTCTTTCTCAAGGAGGAGGTTGTTCCCAAATTACGGTCTGTTTTTTATTAAGGTGGCCTGATTCCGCATCTAATCTTCTCAGCCACTCCTTCATCAGCCCCTCTTTTCTACCTCCAGGCAGCCAGCCATTCATATTTCTTGCACACAATTCCATTTTTGCTAATTCCTATGCTATAAAGATTCACATAGTCAAAGCGATGGTTTTCCCAGTAGCAATGTATGGCTGTGAGAGCTGGACCATAAGAAAGGCAGAGCGCAGAAGAATAGATGCTTTTGAATTATGGTGCTGGAGAAGACTCTTGAGAGTCCCCTGGACTGCAAGGAGATCTAATCGGTCAATCCTCCAGGAAGTCAAGCCTGATTGCTCCCTGGAAGGACAAATGCTAAAGCTGAAGCTCAAATTCTTTGGCCACCTCATGAGAAGAGAGGACTCTTTAGAAAAGACCCTCATGTTGGGAAAGATGGAAGGCAAAGGGAGAAGGGGGCGGCAGAGGATGAGATGGTTAGACAGTGTCACCAAAGCGATGAACATGAAATTGGGCGAACTCCGGAAGCTAGTGGAGGACAGGGAGGCCTGGCGTGCTGTGGTCCACGGGGTCGCGAAGAGTCGGGCACGACTTAGCGACTGAACAACAAATGCTATAAAGATAACAGCATTCCAAGGAAAGGAGGGGGAGAGAAGCAAAAAGGTGCGTCACTCACCGACACTACAATCATATGCACACTTTCCTGGGAGTAAGTCGGTGTCCTGGGATTCAGTTTCCAGGGAGAGACTGTCAGGATGGTGTAGGACAGGTGGATCTAGAGTCTGGCCCATGGGCCAGATCTGGTGCCTGCCTGCTCTGTCCCCCACGTGAATAGTTCCTACCGTTCCACAAGGGATGCTTGCAAAGACCTGACTGCAGCCCCCACGGGTCTTTGCGGCCAGCCACGTCTGTATTTGGCCCGCCCGTGCCCCTTGCCGCTGTACGGCTCCAAAACAGAGCCTGTTGTAGAGGTGGGCGCAGAGCAGTAGGGGGTGGAGGTTCTCCTTTGTCCCTGGGCGACCCATTGGTTGGATCCACAACCGCAAAATCAGGATTTGCCTGTCGTTTGGAAGCTCAAACCACGGTTTGTCTTATAAACCATGGGTGACACAAACTATGGCTGTGGCACAGTTTCTGAGCTGAGCCACGGAAAGGGTTGGGAAGTTGGATTTGCAGTTGGGCCTATTCACCCACTCGCAAGGTAGTTTTTCTGCACTGTGAAGAAATTCAAGAGCCGCAGTTTCTGCCCTGAGGTGCTTGCAGTGTTGACCTTCTCCCTTACGCTCAGTGCTCAGCTCCTTTCTGGAATGCTTGACAAATTCTGGCATGGCTTTATAAACAAAACGGCAACGTTGGGAGTGGTTCTCCTTCCGTTTTCTGCTCTAAATTACATGGAGTGGGCTTGACGTTAATGCCACCGTACACTTTCCTGGAGGACGTGCAATGTAAAATTGGGGGTGGGTTAGGTACGTGCGCACCCTTAAATCAGGAAATGCCATTTTGTGGGGGGGAGGCTGCAAATCTGAGGGCTGCAGAGAGCCCAAAGGGAAACTTGGATTGTGATTAAATATGAAATGTTTATGTTGGGGAAGAGAGAGAAATGATACGGCAAACCGTTTTGGCTTTCCTCTGTACTTCCAGGAGGCAATGACTAATCATATAAAGATGCCCCTTTGAATATACTGTGCTTTTGTGCTTTATTATTATTATTATTAATAATAATAATTATACCTTCTCATTCCCGAATGTTATGTACGTCTTAGTTGGTGCAATTGAGTCATAACCATTCTTGGCTTTGCCCGACCCACAAAGATATACAAAAGAGCTGCATCATGGCATGAAGCAAATCCAATTGTGGCTCCTTCCTTGCTTCTCCAACCTAGCGTGCATACGTGACCTGATTAGGTGCATTGCACCAAGGCAGCAACTCCTTTCTGTTCTCTTTACCTCTCTCTGCGTACAACGAAAGGGCCAACAAGGTAGAAAGCCCACTTGCATTAGGGTTATCCCTTATCCGTTTGATTGCACGATGTGCAATTCACCTATGGGTAGTAATGGGCAAGCCCCCTGCCCTTCCCAGCCTGTTCAGTTTGGGATACAGTTGCTTCAAATGGTTTGGCTGGATTTGGATGGAGCCCAAATAATTTTATTCAGCCCCCCCTCCTTCTTAGCCATGATTGGCACCCAAAGTGAGCTACAGCCATTTAAAACAAAGCCAATTTGCTCATGTATTTTTGATATTGATATCCTGCCTTTCTTCCATTTGCGAACTCAAGGTTGTGTGTATGGCAGGGGTTCCCAAAGTGTGCATTATGACATCCTGGGGCGTTGCGACAAGCGCTCTGAGCTGTCAAAGGACACTCCCTGCCCAGGAGCATGACCTAGAACCGTGGTTCCCAAGCTGTGGCTCAGGACCCATCCGTGGTCAGGAGTCAATTTCAGATGGGTTCCAAAGCACCTAGGTGCAGCCATGTTGAAAATATGGGAAGACGGGATGCTGGAAAGGGGGAGGGCTGTGTGGTTGTTCTGTTTGTGTCAAGGTTGTAAAGAGGCTTTTTTTCCCTTTCTGATTCACTTTCCTATTGGAAAATGGCTCAGAAATAACCCAACTGATTGCTGCATTCTTAGGAAAGCGGCAGGCTCTGGCATCACAATGACAGGACTTCCTGCCATGACAGCACTTCTGGTGGGTTCAAAAAGTGGGTGCCGGTGCTAAAACCTTTGAAAACTACAGACTTAGAAGACTGTGGAAAAGAGGTTCGGTTTGGCTGGCTCCAGGTGTGGCCCCTTGTGTCAGGTTTTTGCTGCCAGAATTGTCCACCCACTTCCCCTGAGCCTCTTACCAGAAATGTCTTCTTGCCCCACAATGAGCTTCAGAGGCAGCAAACCTACATTGGATACAGCACAGACCAGTCGGCCGGCCTGTTCCAGCACAGGTTAGGATTGCTCTGTCCAGGATATATATTCAGTGAGCTGCTAGCTGCTAGCTTTTCTCTTGTAGCTGTTTAGGAGGCTTCCCCCTCGTTTTCCCACAAGAGGGCAGGAGCCAGGGGTTTGCGGGACTTGAGTGAAGACTGAAAATTTTTCAGGGCTGTGTTTTTGGGGCATTTGAAGTTTATTCTTTTCCTCCTTCAATTTGCTCAACTGTGTCATATATGCCTGTTTAGAAATCAGTAGATATGGAGCTTGTTCAAAGGTAATACGTTGGGGTTTTAGATGTAGAATTCTCAATTCAGTATGACTGTTCTTTCATCAGGTGATCTGAAGAACAAAAAAAAGTTTTAAGATTACAGTCAATTCATGTAAAACAAGTTTTTTTTCAAACAAATAGGTAGGTTCTACCATGGTTGTATTAGATGGAGCCAGGGGCATAGATAATGAAAGTGTAGCCTGATGCAGAGGGCAAAAAGTTGCCCAGGAAGTGGCATGACGTCACAACAGAAGTGACGTCACAGTTGTATTCTTGTTTTCATGAGTTTGGGCCATTAACGCTTGATAGAATGAAGATATTACATGCCGGTTTGTTTCATTGCATTCTGCATGAACGATATACGACACAACAGTATTATCCTTACAAATTTTAGAAACCGCAATGTTTGCACGACAGTTTTCTTTTCTTTTTTTGGCCATAGCATTTGATAATGTATATTACATTACCTTTCCAGTGGTATATAACATGGTATTATTCCAAGGCTTTCACAATTTTGGCCACTAGTGCGAAGCTCAGCTTGTTGCCCCCCCCTAAAGTTTGTTGCCTGGTGCCCCTGCACTTCTTTAGCTACGCCCCTGGATGTAACCAAAGAAGAGGTCCCAACAGATGCTAACCAAGCTCACCTTGAATTGACTTTGGGGGGAACAACAAATTACAAGGCAAAAGCAGGATTTCCAAACTGGACTGGACTGAAGTGCTTAACCCTTCTTCTGCTTGCCATTTTTTTCCTTGCAAATCACCTCAGACCTATGTCTTCATTTTCAAGAGTTACTTTTTTACTTTAAAATGGAAATCAACCAGTGGTGGGATTCAAATAAATTAACAACCGGTTCTATGTCCTTCAGGGCGGCCTTCAGGGCCATCCGCTGCCTTTCTTCCCCCTCCCAACCTGAAATTAGCAACCGGTTCTGCAGAATAGGTGAGAACTGGCTGAATTTCACCGCTGAAATCAACGCAGCTAACAATAGCAGCGACACCAGTCAAGACTTGTCAAAATTGAATCAGGTTACTTGATGACAATGTTCTTTACGCCCACATTATCTCCAGAACCGGAGCATGGGAACATATGGGAAGCATGGATGATGGGCTGTGAATCATTTGCCACACCTTGTAGTTAGAAATAAGGGAGAAGGCATCCTTTTAGAACAGCTGGGCCCAGACTACCAAGACCCTTGACGGTCAAAACCACCGCCTTGAAATGTCTCTAACTGGAAACGCCATTCTGATGTGTGTGCAGTGCTAGAGATTAAATGAGAGGAGTAAATGTGCGACACAAACACAACTTTTAAATTTTTAAAAAAATCTCAGCAGCGAAGCAAGCGCCCCCCCAAAGATGACTTTTCTCATTGCTCACCACAGCCATGCACCTGTTTGGCCTAAACTGGCACCTGCAGCCGATGGAAGGGCAGATGTATGAGATCACGGAAGACACAGCCAGCAGTTGGCCAGTGCCAACCGACGTCTCCTTATATTCCTCAGGGGGCACAGGGTTAGAGTTACCTGACAGGAAAGGCAAAGGAGCCGGCGAAGGTACGGTTGGTGTCTTGTCCTTGTTGTGAGTCCTCTGTGTCTGCCTCTCAATTCCAGGCATCCACCCTCATTACTCCATCGGCCTCCCCAGAGCCCCCTTTCCTCTCACGCCACAAATCCCGGTAATGCCTCCCATTCGCCAGTCAGTGGTTGTCAGTTCATCGTTTTCATCTGTCTTGTTTTCAATGTTATCTGGAAGTCCTGATCTGTACATTATCACGCAGTGGTGCATCCAGAACCATTCGTAAAGGGAAACATCTCTTGTCATGTGCTTTTGGGCGTATTTTGCCACCTAATTTCTCCTGTCTTCGTTTCCTCTCTCAGAAATGTTTTGCTGATTAAAATGTTGTTTCAACATTGCTTCTTTTACAGGACTCTGACGATGGTGGCTTATTCAGCTTGTTACAATTAGCGGGGAGGGGGGGAGTAGGGAGTGGTTGCTGTCGGATAAAAGTTAAGAGCCATTGGAACCACAACACTGAGCGTGCAATCCTAACCTGGAGTTAGGCCAGAACAGTTAGGCCAGCAAAGTTTGGCCAACACCATGGCCACCGTAAAGCACGTTTGGACCACTCTCGGAGTCAAGGAGGATGGCGCACGTCTATGTGCTGGCCTCTCTGAGAGTGCTCCAAACGCACTTTATGGTGTCCTGTGTGCCAGCCAAACTTTGCCGGCTTAATTGTGCCGGCCAAACTCTAGGTAGGATTGCCCTCTTAATCAGCTGCCTTCAAATCACCTACTCTGAGGTGCTTCCATTTCAGAAGGCAGTGCAATAGCTCAAACATAATTCTGACCAAATTTACGAAACTTCCCAACTTTGTCCAATATCCAAATTGTCCCGTCAAAGATCAGATTTTGCTTTTGATAAAATTTGAATGTTATGCTATCATAAGCCAGATCAAAGATTTTCTATGGAGCGCCTATAATTTTCATTTTCATTTCATATAAAAATGAAGCATTAAGATACCAGAAATTAAAAACATGAGAATAGCTCCAATTAATTTGGATGTACCATAAAATTCCGTTTCAGAATGCATTTAGGAACTGTGGGGCCCAAACAGAAACATTTTTTTGCGGGATACCACGTTCACAGGTATACAATCTTTACAGATACAAATAAAATATATTATGGACTTTATATCTCCATGGTAGAATGGAAAGCAATCAAAATGTAAAGATTACCTTAAGAACATAAGAAGACCCCCCACTGGATCAGGCCAAAGGCCCATCTAGTCCAGCTTCCTGTATCTCACAGTGGCCCACCAGGTTTTAAACTTTACTTTAAAAAGTAAATAGTTACAACACCACTTCTTTTAGTGACATGAAATGTTCATTGTGAAATGAATGAGTAAAAATATTAATTTTATTTTTTATGTTTACCCTAAGGCAGGAAGCCCTTAGGCAGGAGGCCCAACTGGGAGCAGTTGGTCCAATTGGCTTAAAATTGGCCCTTATAATATGCAGTATTACTCCCACCTCCCTTGCTTCAAAAGATGTGCTATTTGCTACACACCTATTGTTCTTTTTCTTTCCAGTCTGATCAGTGAACCTTTCCTCCGAATCATTAATATTATTCTTGCAGTCTGCCATCCTCACTGGAAATACTTTTTTTTTAAAAGGTAAAGGTTTCCCCACGACCGAATGGTCTAGTCGTGACCGACTGTAGGGGGCGGTGCTCATCTCCGTTTCTAAGCTGAAGAGCCGGCGTTTGTCCTGAGGACAAGCTGGTCAAGTGGTCATGTGGCCGGCATGAGTATACGCTGTAGCATACAGAACGCCGTCACCTTCCCACCGAAGTGGTACCTATTTATCTACTCATACTTTTTACGTGCTTTCGAACTGCTAGGTTGGCAGGAGCTGGGACAAGCGACGGGAGCTTACTTTGTTGCGTGGTCTTGAACTGCCACCCTTCCGGTCAGCAAGTTCAGCAAAAGCAGTTTAACCCGCACTGCCACCATGTCCCTTGCGGAAATACTTTATTTAGAAGCAAATACAATTGCTTACTTAATTCCAAAGGAGTGTGTCCCTAGGAATGCCAGGTTAATACCTGGAAGTTGTCCATTTCTCTTCTTCGTAGTCATGTGATGGCTTCGTGTCTTGCAAGATGCTTCCTGGCTTCCTTAACATGCCCGGAGGCATTACTGCAGACTGGAATTAGTAAGTCACAGCTGTTCAGAACCACATCAAACTGGCCTTTTGCTTAGGGAAAAAAACTGGCAGCTTGACAGTCGATGAGGAATCCATGGCAGAAATACCTGCAAGAGGAAAAATCAAAATTGTTCTTAAAAGATTAATCACAACCCACTGGAGGAATGAGTCAGGATTGGGCTCCAGGTACAGTAACTGACAAGGTTCTCATCTCCTCCAAACTGGAAGTGTTGTGCTGAAGAAAGTGAAGAGTTTCAAGCTACTTTTTTTTAAAATTTATGGAAAAATTAAGGAAGAATGTACAGGTGGTGTTCTATTTAAAAGTTCGCCCCAGTTAACCTATTAACATAAGAAGGGCCCTGCTGGATCAGGCCAAAGGCCCATCTAATCCAACTTCCTGCATCTCATATTGGCCCACCAGATGCCTCAGGGAGCACACAAGACAACAGGCTGCCTGCATTCTGTTGCCACTCCCCAGCATCTTATCTAGCGTTCTTCTGAGGTAAATTCTGAGGTAAACACACTGGTGACCAGTCAAGATTCTCCACAGCATTTCCCTTTTCTACAGTTTTCTCAGCTTTGCAATGTCTTTGTATTGCAGTGTTGAGATCAAATTATTTCATCGCCAAAGGAAATGAGTTACAGAACATTCAAGTGCAGCTGTTATTGACATCCAGCCATTTCGTAAAAGACCATACCACTTCAAAATGATTCATGCATTGTTTCTTTTTACGTGTCTCCCTGTTGTTCTTCCATAACGGAAGTCCAGGTGCCATGCATAAAATTGCAGGTAGTCTGTCATCCAGGCTAATTTGCTTAATGGCCTCAAGGATGGTTCCTCTTGTCTCATATGCTGTAAGAATCACTAGTTCACCTTTGCTCTTAGGGCTCTATACCAAAAAGGTTCTGGCTACAGCCCTCTATAACAAAGAGATCTACACTTGGGGTTTTAAGCCTTGGATAACCACATTTTGTGTGCAGGTTAGGGGCAGGAATAATATGCTCATTGCATTATACATTTCTTGTTATTTTACTACATTTTCTTTTGTTATATCATACTCAAGTCACTACTTTATAGAAACCACTGGAGGATGTAAAATCCAATGCGTGCAATCTATCTACCATCATACTGTTACCATCATACAGCTTGCCATGTACTATGTATGGAATCTGGTTTTTGTTTTATTTCCAAGATTCCACTGGTGTGATAAGTCTTCAGTCAGAATAGTTTTTGTGTGGTTATTTGTAATAGTTGATCTCCTAACACAGTGATGGCGAACATATGACATGCGTGTCAAAGGTGACACACCACAACGTTTCGGGTGACACGCACCCAACAACAACAGAGTTTGTTTTTGCAATTATTTGATTTTTTTGTAATGATTTGATGTCTCTTTATATAATGCATAGCCCCACAAATTATTTGACTGTATATTTTTAGATAAAGGAATAGGTAATTAATTGTTCATCTTTTGTTGCGGGGTGGAGACTGACACACCAGTAGAGTCAAGTTAGGCATTTTTGACACAGCAAACCCAAAAGGTTCGCCATCACTGTCCTAACAACGGAAGGCCTGTTTTACCTTGATTTCCATAGAAAAACTATCACACCCTTTAAGGCCCAGTGCAGAAAGACTTCTGGATCCCCTGAAACCGGTTTGAAAACTTGATCCAACTTTGCAAATGTGCACTCTCTTCCCTTCTTCCTCCCCTCTTTGGCATAAATGCCCCCTCTCTTCCTTTGTTTGTTTTAGCTGTAGGTTCTAAACATGATTAACGCTAATCCAGGTCCTCATCTTAAACAGGATTTGAAACTAGGGATTGAAGTATGTTTTTCAAACCAGTGTACTTAATGAACTTGTTCTTAACAATCTACACACCATTCATTCCTAATTCCCAAATTGAGTGTAGGGACACAATAGCATTTTCTGAAGGAAAAAATATGAAGACAATAGTTAAGGGATCTTGTGAGCCAAAAGTATCCACCCACACAGAAAACCGCCTGGTGTGTCTCTGCTTGAATTGCTGCACTAGCCTGCCTTCCTAGCTGCCTCCATTGGCTGTGGCTAGTTCTGCTACATCTCTGCTTTTCGGTATCATTAGGTCAGTCAGTCAGTCAGTCAGTCCTGATCCATAGGTGCAGCAGAATTACCTTCTTCTGTTGAAGCCAGTGGCATCTCTATAGGGAGGGCAGAGCTCTAAGTTTTGCAAGGAGCCTTACCCTGTCATGTAAATCCCTCCTCTCCCTTGCTGCTATAGCCAGTAAGCAATGCCAAGATGTTGCTGTTCCCTGTAAGGATTGGCTAAAACGGTGCAGGAAAGGAGAGATTTCCACTGCAAGGTAAGGCTTCTTGCAAAACTTAGAGCTTTGCCCTCCCTGTAGAGACGCCACTGGTTGAAGCTGCGTTCTGTGGTTCTGTATGAGTTACTGTTCTGGAGTGACCTTCTTCCAGTCAGGAGGCTTGCTGTGACCAGAGACTCACAAACATATTGGCAGTAGCATCCCCAGAGGAGGCGGTGCACTAGGTTTTGCAAGGTGCCTTACTTTGCTGTGTAAACCCCTCTTCTCCCTTGCTGTAGTAGCCAGTAAGCAATTGGAGGCATTGCTGTCCCTGCAAGGACTGGCTACTATGTCAAGGAAGAGGAATTGTTTACACAACAAGGTAAGGCGCCTTGCAAAACGTAGCGACCCCCCCCCCGAGACATTATACAGAGCTATATACAGTGCATATACAGTGCTAACTTTTCTATGGGCAGGTGCATGAATATGTATTCTGCATGAAAAATATGGTAGGTATACAAGCAAAATGTTCCTTCCATTTAGTCTTTCAAAACTATGTTCCAGCTAACAGAAGGTTAGAAAACGCATTTCTATGTTTCTATATGTGTGTATATGTATTTCTGGTGGTTGCCCAAAACACACTGACCCACTGTCAAGAGGCACCTGATTTCATAAGCCATGCTCATCCCATACAGTGGTAATGAATGTGGAAAAAACCCACTTTTCATTTGAATGTTCATGCATGTGCAAATGCCTCGCACTTGTTGTAAATGGTCATGGCCAAGTTTTTCGCTTGTTGTGCTTGCACGGAGAGTTTATGCTGACACAGTAGCAAATGGTTTCATTTAGAGCGCAATCCTAACCAACGTCCAGCACTGATATAGCTGTGCCAATGGGACATATGCTGCATTCTGCAGTGGAGTAGTTGTTGCGGAGGCATCCTCAAAGTGCGAGAATAAGAACATAAGAAGAGCCCCACTGGATCAGGCCAAAGACCCATCTAGTCCAGCTTCCTGCATCTCGCGGTGGCCCATCAGATGCCTCAGGGAATACACAAGACAACTAGATATGTGCATCTCGTTGCCACTCCCCTGCATCCGGCACTCTGAGGTAGGCTACCTCTAAAGTAAGAAGGTGCCTTACTTAGTAAGTTGCACCTTTGCACTAGCAAAGTAAGGCACCTTGCACTAACCATCACGGCCTGCAGCCTGCAATATACTTTTCCTTCAGAAATCTGTCCAGTCCTCCTTTAAAGACATCTAGGCCAGACACCATCACCACACCCTGTGGCAGGGAGTTCCACAGATTAATTACCCACTGGGTAAAAAAGTTTTGTCTGTTCTCACTCACTCAGCACTTAATTTCAGTGGATGTCCCCTGGCTCTGGTATTGCGTGAGAGGGAAAAGAACATCCCTGTGTCCACTTTGTCCATCCCATGCATTATTTTGTATGTCTCAATCAAGTCCCCCAATGTTCGTTCCCGTACCTTAGACTCGCATTGCTCTTATCCCACTGCTGGAAAGTTGGTTAGGATTGCACCCTTAATGCTTTAAGAAGACTTGTACCATCTAGAATAGTAAAAATTTTCATGGCTGCAAGACTGTGCTACTAATCATGATCTCATCACTGAACATCTGTTGTTAGGAAAATTGACTGATTGAAAAGGAAGTGCTAGAGTGTTTTAATTTTGTATATCCTCAATGCCGTTTACCGCACCATAGCCAGGGGGGCCGGCATGGTACATATAGCAGGCGTCACAATGTGCCGTACAAAGATGCTTCTGCTGGCCATTTAAAGGGGTCAGTGCTGGTCGCAGGTGCCGTTCTGAAGGTCCCTGCAGCCTTTGGAAGATCTCTGCATAGTGGATAACAAGGACAGAGGCGCAGATAACGAGGAAAGTAGCAATTCTGCCCCTCACAGATAAGCACATTTGCAGATAGTAAGTTTGCATATAAAGGCGATTGACTGTACTTCAAAGTTTCACATCAAGCAAATTCAGTGGTTGCATCAGCCCCAGATTTCAACAGTTTTGCCCACTGCATGGAGAATTTCTGACACGCAGAATCCTCCTGAGAAATAAAATATCACCAGGCTGTTTGAAACGCTCTCAACATTCCTTGGGTATTTCTTGGATGTTTCTCCCATGCAGGAACCTGCAAACCTCTGCTCCGGTATCACCAGGTACCTCTTCCACATTGCACTTGTTCACAGTGTGGAAGTGTATCTCAAATAAACATTCCCTCCAGCTTGGTGGTTTCGGTACTCCGTGTGAAACAGAACAGTGCCAGAAGGGGCACAGCCACTTCCTCAAACTGTTATCAAGGACAACCACAGAGGTGAAGATCGACAGCAGCATTATAACCATTTAATCCACGACTCTCTTTCATTTTTCATGTATCTCAGCAGGAAAGCCCAGTAGTTTCTTTCCAGAAGACAGTTTTATAGACACCGGAGAGATAGACGTTGGCAGGCGAGCCACTCAGAAGATCCCTCCTGGCATTTTTTGGAGATCTCAGGTGTTCATTGACCACTCAGTGCATCTGAAGTTCAACGTTTCATTGGGAAAGTCCGCTCTGGTTGGGATCTACGGGAGAAAAGGCCTCCCTCCTTCGCATACGCAGGTAAGGAGAATGTTGTAGTCTTGAGATGTTGTTGTTCAGTCGCTAAGTCGTGTCCGACTCTTTGCGACCCCCTGGACCACAGCATGCCAGGCCTCCCTGTCCTCCACTAGCTTCCGGAGTTCGCCCAATTTCATGTCCATTGCTTCGGTGACACTCTCTAACCATCTCGTCCTCTGCCGCCCCCTTCTCCTTTTGCCTTCAATCTTTCCCAGCATGAGGGTCTTTTCTAAAGAGTCCTCTCTTCTCCTGAGGTGGCCAAAGTCTTTGAGCTTCAGCTTCAGGATTTGTCCTTCCAGGGAGCAATCAGGCTTGACTTCCTGGAGGATTGACCGATTGGATCTCCTTGCAGTCCAGGGGACTCTCAAGAGTCTTCCCCAACACCATAATTCAAAAGCATCTATTCTTCGGCGCTCTGCCTTTCTTATGGTCCAGCTCTCACAGCCATACATTGCTAAGTCTTGAGATACCTTCTTCCAAAAAGTTGAGCCTAAACTGTGGTCTGAAGGAACGTGACCTCTACCATCAAAGCAAAAGCTATGGGCGGTTACAATCCAATACACTAAACCTTGTTTTTAATTATTATTTTTGTCAATCTTTTTTACACTTTTCTCAAATAACGTATTTTCAAAACGCTTGTTCTCTTATCCTGGTATTGCATAGCAGCTGCCTCATTGCTGGCAAGTTGGATTGTATTATAACAGTCCAATCCAGTGCAAATTCCCGCTCAGCAGTGCAGTAGCACCAGCACAGGCGACACTGCATCCTGCACAGGAATTTCCTGTTGGGAGGTCTTCACAGGGTAAGAACAGAAGAAAAGCCCCACTGGATCAGGCCAAAGGCCCTTCTAGTGGAGCTTCCTGTATCTCACATTGGCCCACCAGATGCCTCAGGGTGCACACAAGACAACAGGCTGCCTGCATTCTGTTGCCACTCTGTTGCACCTAGCATTCTGAGGTAAATATGAGGTAAATAAAAGAGAATTTGATATCCTGTCTGTGGGGAGGGAGCTATAATAACTTGCAACCTAATGTGGGCCTTAAGAACATAAGAAGGGCTCTTCTGGATCAGGCCAAAGGCCTATCTAGTCCAGCTTTCTGTATCTCACAGTGGCGCACCAGATGCCTCAGAGAGCACACAAGACAACAAGATGCCTGCATCCTGTTACCACTCCCCTGCACCTGGCATTCTGAAGTAGCCTACTACTATTGTAAGGAGGTTGCACCACCCATCATGGCCTATAGCCCATGATGGACTTTTCTTCCAGAAATCTGTCCAATCCCCTCTTAAAGGAATCTAGACCAGATCCCATCACCACCTCCTGTGGCAAAGAGTTCCACAGCTCCTTGTTCTGGTGCAACCCTTTCTTCCAGTCCTCCTGGCTGCTGTGCCATTGCAAAGTGCTTTGTGGCACTTTTGCAAAGGCAAGTATCTGAGGAGCACACAGTGCACCAGTCCCCCCCCCCCCAATACTGCTCAAGATATTGCCCTAAGTATCATTAATGGGGCTTCCTCCCAGGAAAATATTACAGAGCTTTAGAAGAACCTTTTTCTCAGTCCTGGTTGGATGCCGTCTTAATTCTGTCTGTTTTGACATACCTGTTGTTGTCGTTTTTAAAAATCTTTTTTCTTTGTGCTCCAGTTTGACTTTGTGGAGCTGCTCGACGGAAGGCGGCTACTTACTCAGGAGCCCAGAAGCCTGGAAGGCCCCCAGCGGCAACACAAGGGCTTTGTGCCATTGGCCAGTCACGAGACGGGATTTATTCAGTATTTGGATTCGGGCATGTGGCACCTCGCCTTCTACAATGACGGGAAGGAGGGAGAGGTGGTCTCGTTTCTCACCACTGCCATTGGTAAGGATTTAATTCAATATGGGGGTCGGGCGGGCGGGAACCCTTTTAGTCCATCCAGTCAGTATTGGCACTGGGCTGTCGTCTTCCTTCCAACTGCAGTCAAACAGCATTCTGAGGCTTTGGAGTGATATTTCTTGTGTTGTCCAGAGTGCCTTTTCTTTGACAGCTTTTCAGAAAGGTTATAAACTCACCTTCCCTGGTTAGCATTTGAAAGCAGGGTTGTCGTTTCCTTTTGTTTCTGCACTGTGACTGTCACAATGGGTTTGGTCTATTATTTTAATTAGCGCCTTTGGGGAAAGAAGACAACAGCTTCCATCTTGTCATTGGTGCACTAGACATAACCCCCAAAGCCCTTGAGAAATAGCTGGACAATACAGGCATAGACAAGGTAACAGTTGCACAACTTCAACAAGCCGCACCACTAGGAATATTGAACATCATATGACAATATCTCGCAAGTCCTTAAACTCTTGGGTAGTGTTTGAACTGATAAGCACCCAAAGATCACAGTCCGAACATCTGATGGGGACGTGACACCACTTGCATAAAAATAATAATGTAACGATAGTAATAATTTTTCACAAACGATATCAGTTAAACCCCAGTTACGTCAGAGGTTCAGAGGTTATTATCTTCTTTAACAGCAAAGCACTGTAGCTACTGTTTGCTAGTTTGGGTGGGGCCACATATTATGAACATAAGAGCACTGCTGGATCAGACCATAGCTTTGTCTAGTCCAGCATCCAGTTTTCTACCATGCTGACTCGTGTATTCGCCCCACCCCGGTTCATGTGTGAGATTGAAAACAACTACTTTCACTTTTGACTAAGGGACAAATCCTGTCCAGTTTTCCAGCCCTGATGTAATCATCCCAATAGAGGGATGCTGCATTCAGTATTGGAGGGGGAGTCAGGGAGGCCTCCTCGAGGTAAAGGAACATTTGTT
This sequence comes from Lerista edwardsae, assembly GCA_029204185.1. Lineage (NCBI taxonomy): Eukaryota > Metazoa > Chordata > Lepidosauria > Squamata > Scincidae > Lerista > Lerista edwardsae. The sequence goes on along the minus strand of JAJKFI010000017.1, from coordinate 5,292,493 downwards.
CACTTACCTTGGGGCTGCATTGCAGCTACATCAGCACCAGGAAGTTGGATAGGATTGGGGCGGGGAAGACGGCGAAACGGAGCAGTACACAACGGGCGGGCTGCCGCTTACCCGTTCCTCCCGCCCAGCGTTCCGGCTGCATGACGCCGCTGGCCCTAAATCACAATTATGTAGGAACTCTGGGGACTGCGGTTTACTCAAAGGTGGAAACGGCAACCCTCTGCTTGTGCAACTTCAATTCTTTATGGAGGGGAGGAGAATAAGAGCCCACCACAGTTCATTCACATTCATTGTGTGAATCAGGCCAGTGGATTGTTCATGACTGATGTGAGATTTGCTCCTAGGAATATCTTGGCTCATAGCTCACAGCCACTATAATACATGACCTAGCCAACTAGGCTACGTGAGGTTTTTTTCCTTTGCTCTGCTAAAAACTGAGAATGACATTATTGAAAAAGTTACTACTTTTAAAAAAAAACTAAATATCAAGAGATTCTCAATAAAATCACACAGAGTGGCCTTTCTTACAGCTATGGGCAGTGCAATCCTAAACCTCGCCCAGCGTCAGTGCACCCCCATGTCGCACCCGTGCTGAGCCTCTCTTGCGCTGACCATCGCCGGTCGGCGCGAGGGAGGCTCTGTGCCGAGGCGGCGGGGGGATTGGAGGGAGGGAGAGAGGCGGAGGCATGACTTGGGCGTGACGTGGGCGGGCTTGGGAGGTGGCCTTACTGCAGTGGTGTCATCCAAATGATTTAGGAACAGGTACTCACTTTTGATTGGCACTTGTCGGGGTCCGCCCACAGGAAGTTATGTCATAAGCCGGAAGTGATGTCATGATTGTTGCCATGGATGTGATCATGTTTGTAATAACTTCAGCTTGTGGTTAGTGTTGATTTAACTTCTTTGCTTTGCTTTCTAGAGATGTATTACAAAATATGTATAGACATATTTTGCTTCAACTGTTCCCTGGTTAAATAGCAGGGGCCAGCTTTCAGTGGGCGGGGCCATCAACTTTTAGGAACCGGTACTCGCGTAGTGGTGCGTAGTGGGTGCATGACATCACTGCCTTACTGCCATTTCCTAAGCCCATCACAGAGGCCGCACGGCCCCGATTCGGGCCGCACAGTCTCCTCGGATCTGCGCCCGCTCTTTAGCAGGCGCAGATCTGAGGAGCACATGGGGAGGCTGGAGCCTCCGCTATGGTAAGGGAGCGCACAATTCCTTGCTGCGGGGAGACTCCGACTTCCACCTACCCAGCGCTGGATAGGGTGCTGGCTGGCTGGCGCTCCTACCCCAGTGCTGTGTAGGATTGCACCCTTAATATTTTACTGAATCAAGCCAGCCATGTTTCTTATCCCCTGATCCATCTTGTTATAATTCACAGGCCCTCCCATAAAAATTAACACTTAGCATTCTTCTAACCACAATGATTATTTAATGGTCTAATTTTTTTTTCCTCGACTGCAAAACAGCGTCTCGTTCTGAGCTTGCCATTAATCCTTCCCTCCAAAGAGGCTTTGGCGTTGAGTCTCAGCTGTCTGCAGTAGTTACCTGAGAGCGATTGGCTGTAATTTGTCTTGGCAGGTTAATTAAAAGTTTAGGTCTTATTAAAGCAAAGTCATTAAAGCTGCAATATCCAGGGTTTTTTTGAAAAAAAACAAAACACTTGAAAGTTTATTTAATCACAAGTTGAAATGTAACAGTAATATCCCGCTTTCTCATGAAAGTGTTGGGACTTTAACAGGCCTTTGCCGTCATACACACACACAAACACGTTCCCACATATACAGGCTCTCAAGCCTGTTCATCAGTAAGAAGTAGCTGAAAATAATTACACTTCAATATGCCAAATGGTAATCTGACCCTACGGAGTGCAGTTTTATTTTGCGCTTCCCTTGCAGCAGATGATTGGAAATGAGATCTTCTCCATCTGAGCAGTGTCCTCTCTCTGGAGGACCCTTCAAGGTCTTTTCACGCAACACTTGCTCATGAAGAGGGTTCTTCTCGTTCATTTTTCCCCCCTTTAAGACATAGCTCCACATCTAGCATCCACGGAACTCCTGCATGTGCTGCATTCTCCTTTCATTTCAATGGGAAACTTGAAATGCAAGCATTACTTGATATGCCCAGAATTGCTGTTACTCAGCAATTACTCAGTTACTCAATAGCAGCAATTGCTGTTACTCAGAATTGCTCTTGCTGTTACTCAGTGGTCATTGGATCTTGGAGTATGTCTTGGGGAAAAGCAGAACTCTGTGTGTTCACCAGCTCTCACATATATGGCTGCTTGTATTTTGGACTATAGACAATCTCACTAATGTGAAGTATACTCAAGCAAACAACAGATTATTTACACATGTCCAGTGATGTCATCCGGGCGTGCCAGGAACCGGAACGCCTGGATGATTGGCAGCCCTCCGCTCCTATGGCGGAGGCCAGCCACGCCTCCCTGCGCCTGGAATTGCTCCATTTCAGAGCGATTTGGACGCGCGGGAGGGCGGGCGGGCCCAGGAGCAGCTCGCCCGTCCTCGGGAGAGGCGGCGCGGCCCGGGCCCGTCTGCGGAACTAGCGGAACGGCATACTGGGCGTTCCGCCAGGATGACACCGCTGCACATGTCGGTGCTGTCAGGCCAGAGGTGCCTGTCCTCGCAGTAGCTGACATTAGGGCGTTGAAAGAGGTAGCAACTGGAGCAGACACCAAGTGTGTCTGGGTTCCTGCAAGCCATCCAATCTGTTGAGGCTCAGGGCTATCCCTGATAGAGATAGGCAAGGTAGAGATAGGCAAGGGTGAGGGGGGTTCCTTCACCCTCTGGTCCTCCTCCCTTCCAGCAGCCTTGCTTGGGTTCATTGGCTGACATTTATTTATTTTATTTAAAGACTTTATACCCCGCCTTTCCCATGCCGAAGCAGACGCCCAAGGCGGCTCACAGAGAACAAACAAAATACAATGTAACCACGATAAGTAAAAACACATTAACATAACAACAACATTGAACATTTAACAGGGACACAGAGCGTGTCCAAGAATGAAAAACTAGACCCAATTCTCCATAACAGGTCAATTTGGAGGGTGAGGGGAAAAAATTGCAGGGCAAGTGTCAATCGGCCAGGGGAGTGAACAACTAAGACAATAAACCAGAAGGACAGAGGGTAAAACCTAAGAACCCAAGAAGAGCCCTGCTGGATCAGGCCAAGGGCCCATCCAGTCCAGCTTCCTGTATCTCACAGCGGCCCACCAGGTGCTCCAGGGAGGCACGAGACAACAAGATACTTGCATCCTGTTGCCACTCCTTTGCACCCGGTACTCTGAAGTAGCCTACTACTAATGTAAGGGGGATTTAAGAGGCCTTTAAGAGGGGATTGGACAGATTTCTGGAAGAAAAGTCCATCGTGGGCTATAGGCCATGATGGATTGTGCAACCCCCTTACATTAGTAGTAGGCCATTTCAGAGTACCGGGTGCAAGGGAGTGGCAACAGGATACAAGCATCTTGTTGTCTCATGCCTCCCTGGGGCACCTGGTGGGCTGCTGTGAGATACAGGAAGCTAGACTAGATGGGCCTTTGGCCTGATCCAGCAGGGCTCTTCTTAGGTTCTTAGGTTCTTACCCTCTGTCCTTCTGGTTTATTGTCTGATCCAGCAGGGCTCTTCTTATGTTCTTATGAGTGAACATGTGAGTGTATGATGGCTAAAAGAGCCTGAGTAAATATTGCCTCACCTGTGGAAACCTGGCCACTATACTCTGTCGGCTGGGAAGGTCTTCTTCCCTACTTCAGTTTCACCTGCAAGACAAAAGGATTTTGACCATCCTTTCAAAGTACCTTACCTACTGCCCGCCTTGCACACTGACTGTTTTTTCTGACATCAGCATATACTGACTTGTTTAGATGGGACTTCGCAGCATAATTTGCTCTTAATCTTTTATGGATCATCTTTCTCTGCTGGTGATTCCTTGGTGGGTTTGTCCCCCTCCCCCCCCAAAAATAAGTTTAGATTAATAAATAAAAGTACGGTCACTCTTCAAAGACTCTAGCGTCCTGTCTTGTTTTCCTATTGTGGTTACTGCGGTAGGGGAAAAAAAGGATAAAGCTGTGTGTGTGGCATGGTGGATTTATGAGAACGGGTGTGATGTATTCGGTCACCTGGCTGGCAGATGGAAGATTAGATCTGGCTGGAATGAGGGAAATTGAGTGATAGGAGCTTGGAGAAAAACTATGTGTAAGAGGCAAGCGTTTAAGATGCCTAATTTTAACGGTGTGACCTGGCAATTTATCCAACTGTCATTAGACAGCTTTTGAGCTCCAAGTGACTGTTTAAAAGTCAGTTTATAGTTATAAAAAGGAAATAAATATAGGATGTAGACATTTGATGTAAATAAATAAAGACGCAGGATGCTAGGGGCCAAAATAGTCATTTTGAGACTTTGGGGATGCAATCCTAGCCTGGAGTTAGGCTGGCACAGTTAGGCCAGGAAAGTTTGGCCGGCACAAGAGACACCGTAAAATATGCTTGAACCACTTTCGGAGTCAGAGAGGCCAGCACACAGACATGCGCCATCCTCCCTGACTCCGAGAGTGGTCCAAACATACTTTATGGTGTCCCTTGTGCCAGCCAAACTTTCCTGGCCTAACTGTGCCGGCCTAACTCCAGGTTAGGATTGCACTCTTTGCCTGGGCAAGAGTTGTTCTGGGTCTGGCTCCAGACTCTTGGCTTTCTGTCCTATTCTGGGTTTATTCCTTGCTATCTGTTTCTGATCCCTGACCTGTGCATTCTGGCTCCAAGCTTCAGCCTGAGGCTGTGGCATACCTAGAGGGGAATCCCAGCACTAGGTTTTGCAAGCCCCCCCCTCCCACCCTTCCTCTTCAGGGCCATTCGGAGCTAACATAGCCTCCGTTTTGCTCTAGCGGCTGGGAATGTAAATAATTTACCTTTGACTGCATGTATCTCCTGTTCAAGTGGTTCTCAAACCTTTTAGCATCGGGACCCACTTTTAAGAACGACAATCAGTCCAGGACCCACCAGAAGTGATGTCATGGTCAGAAGTACCGTCATTATGACACCAGAACCTGTTGCTTTCCTGAGAATGCAGCAATAAGTTGGGTTATTTCTCGGCCATTTTCCAATAACCAAGTGAATCAGAAAGGGAAAAAAGCTTATTTCCAACCTTGACCCAAGCAAAACAACCACACAGCCCTTCCCCTTTCCAGCATCCCATCTTCCCAATATGGCTGCTCTAGGTGCTTCGTGACCCACTTGAAGTTGGCCCACGACTCACTGGTGGGTCCCAACCCACAGTTTGGGAACCACTGTCCTATTCTATTGGGAGGCCGTTGCCACTTTTGTGACACTACTTAAATGATATACTGTATATTTACTTTATTTATTGAATACATAAATACTTCAGAACTTACAGCAAGAGCAAAACAATATATCCTAATTACATACACGGCATCTTTACAACACAAGTGGAAGTGGTACACGGGGTGGGCTCTGGATTGAGCCCTAAATCATTGTTCTCTCATAAGCAGAAAGTCAGTAAGTGGTTTCCAAACATTCACAAAGGTATTTACTGACTTTTCTTTAAGTAAAGCTGTAAGCAGAGGCAGATCTACAGGGAGGGCAAAGCTCTAAGTATTGCAAGAAGCCTTACCCTGTCATGTAAATCCCTCCTCTCCCTTGCTGCTGTAGCCAGTAAGCAACGCCAAGATGTTGCTTTTCCCTGTGAGGATTGGCTAGAACAGTGCAGGAGAGGAGTGATTTCCATTGCAAGGTAAGGCTTCTTGCAAAACTTAGAGCTCTGCCCTCCCTTAGATCTGCCTCTGGCTGTAAGTTTATCAATTTCTGCGAAATCCAAAACTTTTATTCATCCTTCTTCCATTGAAGGTATCTCTGTGTTTTTCCTGTGTTCTTGCTGCACTTGTCATATACAGAAATAAAATAGCCATATTTTTTTTCTCAGAATGTTCATCTCTCATACCTAACCTTTCATGACACTTGTCCTTGTCCTTCACACCCCTGCTGCATGTCTTGTGCAGTTTGTCCACAGAGTTCCAAACCTGCAGCAGAAGAATTAGCCTGGGGTGCAGGAGATCTGCTCTACTGAAAGCTAACACAACCCACTCGGCGTCCTTGTAGCTCTGCGATTGCCTTTGAAATCCCAGAGAGAGCCCGTCTCCTTCATGTTACCTCCGCTCCGTGCTTCCTGTCCTTTGGGTCTCTTACTGCCAACCCCTACAGTGTCTCTTAGCTGTTCGGCCTGGGGAGAAAAATGATTTTGTTTTCTTTCCTTGTGAAAAATGTAAAAATTGAAACTCCCAGAAACTAAAAATCTGCTCTTTATTGACAAAGTTGCCCAAAAGCTGAAAATGTCTTCATAAACAGCACAAATTTATTTTATTTTGATGTAAAACGAGGACAGGATTTTGAATGAATGCTTATTAGTGTGTTGCTGCTGGTCTTCCTGTCTTTGGTTGTATCCCGAGGGCATTACCACCAGAGGCATTACCACTAAAGGGGTTCAGTGACTAAATACACCTGAGTACCAGTTGCAGGGGAATTGTGGCAGCAGACAAGTATGCCTTTCTCTCCTGCTTGTGGAATTCTCAGAGGCTACTGCAGAAAACAGGAGGCTGAATTTAATGGACTCTTGACCCAATCCAGCAGTGCTTTTCTTATGTTCTTGGGCAGGGTTTTTGATGACCCAGTATGAATCATCGCAGTTGGCTAATGGATGGCCACTGGGCAAGGGATAAAAAGAGAAAGCAATGGAGGAATGGCTTTCTCCTTGTAATAAGCCCCGTTCATCCCCTGTCTTTCCAAATTATAGCACAAGGAGACGGAGGTCTCTCTCTGTAATAAATTAACCTCCTTGTAAATGACTTTGGCAATGTTTTCCTAAGGCAGATGCTCCTCAGCAAAGTGCCTGGTGGATTCACCTCTGCCAGATAACCGTGATTTATTTGGGACAATCTGGCCTAAGTAGAACAAAATAGCAGGCCAAGGGAGAGCCGGGGTCAGCACATCTGGGACGAAGGCTGGCCAAAAACCTGTTCAGCAGAGGCAACTAACAGCCAAGTGCCTGGCTGCAGGCATCTACAGAAGCTTCCAGCAGCTGTTGCTGTCAAGCTTGAAGAACCAGCCAGTCCAAGGAGGAAAAAATGCACAGAACCAAAAAAAAAAAATGAGCGAATGTCCTTGCCGTGTCAAACAAAAAGCGTATCCATTGTAGGTGAAGGTTTGTATGATGTCAGTCCAAGAAACTGACCCTCATGAGCCAGATGAGTTTTGGGAGGCTGACAGCTCTCTACCCCATTCTAGAAGAGTCAGGCACCCCACCAGCAGCGTCATGCAGCCGGAATGCTGGGCAGGAGGAACGGGTGAGCGGCAGCCTGCCCATTGCGTTCCGGTCCGTTTCGCCGTCTTCCCTGCCCCCGCGTGTTCCGGTCTGTTTCGCTGATGGCGAAACAGACTGGAACGCAACGGGCGGGCTGCCGCTCACCCGTTCCTCCTGCCCAGCATTCCGGCTGCATGACACCGCTGCACCCCACCCTTCTGTATTTCCTGCAGTGTGGCCTCCATCAGACTAGATCTTCAGCAAGTTTGGAATCTGTAGAATCTGTCTTGCTGATCCTAGGATCCTAGCGCAATCCTAGGCTGGCACGGTTAGGCCAGTCGAGTTTGGCCGGCCCAAGGGCCATCAGGAAGCACATTTGGACCATGCATTTGGTCAGGGAAGATGGTGCACGTCTGTGTGCTGGCCTCCCTGACTCCGAGAGTGGTCTAAACATGCTTTACCGTGTCCCTTGTGCCGGCCAAACTTTGCTGGCCTCTGCATACAGCTCTCTCTGTTTTCAGTGTTCCATCTTCCCAGACTTTCAATGGCAGCTGCACTAGGTGCTACATGACTCACCTGAAATTGGCTTGCGACCCACCAGTAGGTCCAAACCCTCAGTTTGAGAAACACTGCAATACACTCTCCCAGTGGTTCTCAAACTTTTATTACACCAGGACACACTTTTTATAATGACAATCTGTCTGGGACCCACCAGAAATGATGTCATGGCTGGAAGTGTCATCATTGTGACGCGAGAACCTGTCACTTTCCCGAAAATGCAGTAATAAGCTGGATTATTTCTCAGTCATTTTCCATAGCAAAGTGAATCAGAAAGGGGAAAAAGCCTATTTACAACCTTGACCCAAGCAAAACAACCACACAGCCCTTCTCCTTTCCAGCATCCCATCTTCCCATATGTTCAGTATGGCTGCTCTCAGTGCTTCGTGACCAACCTGAAATTGGCTCGTGACTCACAGGTGGGTCCTGTCCCACAGTTTGGGAACGACTGCACTACCCACCGTGCCAGGTTTTCTATTTATGGCCTCTGAAAAGTTTACCTTCAAATGATACTGGCCTTTTTGGGATCTTCTTGCCTAACCGCTGCTTCCTATGGAGTCTATTTCATACTTTACATAAGGGGCTCATGTAGCGAAATCGTATATTATTATTATTATTATTATTATTATTATTTATTGAATTTCTACCCCGCCTTTCTGCCCGAAGGCACTCAAGGCGGCATTACAAAATCAAAGTTAAAAACAGAATAAAATACATCATAATTTAAAAACAATAATTAAAAAACAATATAAAAATACAATATAAAAGTATAACAATCATCCCATGGATCATAAAAGTACAGAAATATAAAAGAATGCAAAGACCAGCCAGCCTGTCAGCAACTAAAAGCCTGCTGAAACAAAAAGGTCTTCAGCCCCCGCCGAAGTACCGCCAAAGAGGGAGCAGTTCTTAACTCTAAGGGGAGGGTATTCCAAAGTTGGGGGGCCACCACCGAGAAGGCCCTCTTCCTGGCCGCCACCCCTCTCACCTCTCCTGGTGGCGGCACGGTCAAAAGGGCCCCCCCCCCAGATGACCTCAGAGTACGGGTAGGATTATATGGGGGAAGGTGGTCCCTCAAATACCCTGGGCCCGAGCCGTAAAGGGCCGTAAAGGGTATAGATTTCATTGAGATGGGCATTTAGGGTGGAAGCACCAGAGGACCCTGGGTTCCATGCCCTGGTGTCTCCAGATAGAGCAGAGAAAGATTGGTATCCCAACCCCCTGCCATTCATTATTGCCAATACTGAGCTAGATGGACCAATATTGTGACTTACACTGTGAGCGCCGATGTGGGAGTGCCAATCCTGTTGCGCCCGCGCCAAGCCTTCTTCGCTTTGGCCGAAGCCAGCCGGGGCGAAGGAGGCTCTGTGCCCGTCCAGACACGGGGTTGGCGTGGGGGGGGGGGAGGTTGTGGGCGGGAAGTGGGCAGGCTTGGGAATCGGCCATAAAGCCACATCCTAAGTTTGTCCAGGAGGCCGTGTGGCCCCAATTTGGGCCGCGCGGTCTCCTCGGATCTGCACCTGCTGTTTAGCAAGCGCAGAGCCGAGTAGCAAATGTGCCCTTGCCGTGGGGAGGCTCCAGCCTCCCCAAGCAGCCCTAGGATTTGGCACAGGCCTGTCGACCTTGCCAATCCAGCGCTGCTTAGGATTGCGCCCTCAATATTAGGTAGTTTCCTATGACCAGCATCACATTTTTATCACACTTTTACTGGATGTCTTGGATTCTTCTGTTTGACCTTGTGCACCTCTTGCCCTACCGACCCAAATATGGAGGCCAAAGTTCTGCTCAGCTGAACATTTAATGGAAATTTCTCTGTGCTTATGTACGACAAAATCACAGAAATGCATCTCCCAAATTCCTGCTCCCCCGCATCTATGCTTTCCACATATTTTGCCTCTCACTTACATCCCACAAACCATCCTGCTTCTCTTAGACCCAAGTGGTTTAGATGAAAGATAAGTGGATTGTTGTACCACAGAGGATCCTGAGTCAGAAAGTCTGGAACCTGATCCAAGAACAAAAAATGTGGTTTGGAAGATCTGCAAGCCAGGAAGATCTTGGCAAATGTAGTGCGATCAGGATCACCCTGGCTCTCTCTCCCGGAATCTTATGATTTATCCTGGGAATTAATGGTGGAAGAAGAAATGCATGTATCCCATACATACAATGAGTCAGAACTGGCTTTTTCTGCTTGGGAAGGGCTCCATTTTGAGGCTTGCTGCAGCTCTCCTGGGTCTACTGGGTGGTTTTCATGAGTTCAGCGCCTGCTGCTTCCCAAACATACATTGGAGTTGGGGGGGGAGGGGAGGTTGTAAGGAATTTTCCACACCCACAAAAGCAGCAGGGGGAAAAACGTGTAATAGAGGGATAGTTTGTCTATTAGCCAGCAAGTCCGTGGGCATTTGTTTTGGCATCAGAAAGGTAAGATATAAATACAGGCATGCCCTGGTATCTATTGGGGTTCTGTTCCGGACCCCACAGTGGTTACCTGAAACAGTGGATACTGGGGACGTCTTTTTGATGATAAGGGGACATCAGTGGTTTTGCTGCAACGAGGGAAATAAGAGATTTGTTTAATGTCCCCATATCTTTTTAATAGGCATCCCAATATCCATGGCATCTGCAGATTACTGAAACGGTGGAAACCGAATCAGTGGATACCGGGCAAGCCTGTACCTTAAATAAATAAAATAAACATACACACAGAATCCAATACAGAACCTTGGTGGTTAAGACCCCAATCAAGTGGTTCCCTTTGCTTTGGTCTCCATTTTTCAATGAGGGTGAAGTCCCTGAGGCATCTGGTGGGCCACTGTGAGATGCAGGAAGCTGGACTAGATGGGCCTGTGGCCTGATCCAGTGGCGCTGCTCCTATGTCTGAAGAGAAGCATCTGGTTCTGGTGGCTGTCAAAGAGAAATGCTGTGGAGAATCTTGAACGGCCACCAGTGTGCTTACCTCAAGATTTACCTCAGAATGCAGGTGCAAGGAAGTGGCAACAGAATGCAGTCAGCCTGTTGTCTTGTGTGCTCCCTGAGGCATCTGGTGGAAGCTGGACTAGATGGGCCCTTGGCCTGATCCAGCAAGGCTCTTCTTATGTTCTTAAATCAAATGTGCTTCTTTTCTTTTAATGTTACCATCATGTGTGTATTGTCTATCCAGGCCCGATTGCCCAGAGATCACTACTGCCCAGCACAATTTGTTTGTTCTCTCGGTCGTTCAGCTAGGTGACTTGGCTTGATATAAGAGTTCCTACAAAAGGTTCATTGATTGGCATAATTACTATTGCCTCAGGGTCAAGAAAGGGTTTACATAATTTTAAACTTAATTCACTTGCATTTTTTTTTGTTGCACTTATATTTCTGCAAAGATCTTGATTCCAATCTTCATGACAAGGCCTCCAGTGTTGTCCAAAGTTGTTTCTAGAAAAATCTATCCCAACAACTCTGGCAAGTTGAGTCAGTATGGTTTGAGTTTCTGCCTTTTTAAAAGACGAAGCTCTCTCTATTAGGTATATAATGTTCTTTGACTCTAGGATAATGTAAGCACAGCATGTTTTGTTCCTGTTTCACATTATAGAGTTGCTTGGCTCATATTTCCATGTAAGCTATTACAGTGGAAACAGAAATAGAGGATGGGGTGCCAAGCCATTTGTATATTTTGGCACATAGATACAAAACTTTTATGGCTCCCCAAACAATGGGGCTCCTTAGGCTGTAATTTTTCCCAAAGACTTGCACTTAACTCACTCCCATAAAAATGATGCGCTTGCACCCATGTGTGTGCAGTTGAGCACATCCCTGGGTACAAAATGGTTGAAAAGCAAACACTTTCCCAAGTGCTACTTTATAGATCTTGTGAAAGTATTTGCTCTTAGCTGATCTGCAGCAGCTACCTAAGGCGCAATCCTAAACTGAGTTAGGCCGGCATAAGCTAAGCCAGCAAAGTTTGGCCAGCACAAGGGCCACCCTAAAGTATGTTTGGACCACTCTCGGTGTCAGAGCGGCCACCACACAGACGTGAGCCATCCTCCCTGACTCCGAGAGTAGTCCAAACACACTTTACGGTGGCGCTTGTGCTGGCCAAACTTCGTTGGCTTAGCTTATGCCGACCTAACTCCAGTTTAGGATTGTGTTCCTAGAGTGGTTTCTTTTAACTCCAGATGTGTAGGCTTCTTCCATTTCTAGCCAAACCTCTTCCAAATATTGACTTCTTTGCGTCTGGAACCTGGGAGTCTTTTTTGGATCAGGAATTAAGAGCTCACTGGCCAATCTGAGTCCTGAGAGTGCCCCAGGGTATGGTCTGAAGGCACATGGTGGAGCCTCCATGCGGCACTGTGATGCGCCGGCCATGGGCACTGTTGGGGGTGGGCGCTCCGGTGTGGTAGTAGTTGTAGTAGTAGTTGTCTTTATTACAGTCAAAGAGCAGCATAAAAAGTGAACGTAAAGGATAAAAGGACACAGGTGTCAAATATTTCATTTCAGTAATACAATAGTAATAAATTTAAAACAATCATTAATTACTCGACACTAAAATTAAGTTGTAACTACAGGAGTACATATAAAATCTAAGAACAGTTACTCTATTCTCTCCTTGCAGTCTGTCAAAGCTTGCTCTGCCAGTGGATTCAAGTTAGGCCATTGATCATTAGTTTCTTCCGGATAGCAATGGCCTTTGAGCAAAACTTGGCAACTGTATATGTGACTGCCGGATTGCTATCCGATAACAGTATATCCATGAAGTTTGGATATACTATAGAAGGTTGGAGAGTACATCATGCAGAGTACATCATGAGGAAGGCAGGGCTGGACGATTCACAAGCTGGAATCAAGATCGCTGGGAGAAATATCAACAACCTCAGATATGCAGACGACACCACTCTAATGGCAGAAAGTGAGGAAGACTTAAAGAACCTGCTGATGAGGGTGAAAGAGGAAAGTGCAAAAATTGGCTTGAAGCTCAACATTAAAAAAACTAAGATCATGGCCACCACTCCCATCACTTCCTCGCAAATAGAAGGGGAAGAAATGGAAGCAGTGACAGACTTTATTTTCCTGGGCTCCAAGATCAGCGCAGATGGTGACTGCAACCATGAAATTAAAAGACGTTTACTTCTTGGGAGGAAAGCTATGGCGAACTTAGACAACTTAATAAAAAGCCGAGATATCACCCTGCCAACAAAGGTTCGCATAGTCAAAGCTTTGGTTTTCCCAGTAGCTATGTATGGCTGTGAGAGCTGGACCATAAGAAAGGCAGAGCGCCGAAGAATAGATGCTTTTGAATTATGGTGCTGGAGAAGACTCTTGAGAGTCCCCTGGACTGCAAGGAGATCCGATCGGTCCATCCTACAGGAAGTCAAGCCTGATTGCTCCCTGGAAGGACAAATGCTGAAGCTGAAGCTCCAATACTTTGGCCACCTCATGAGAAGAGAGGACTCTTTAGAAAAGACCCTCATGCTGGGCAAGATTGAAGGCAAAAGGAGAAGGGGGCAGCAGAGGATGAGATGGTTAGATAGTGTCACCGAAGCGACGAACATGAAGTTGGGCGAACTCCAGAAGCTAGTGGAGGACAGGGAGGCCTGGCGTGCTGTGGTCCATGGGGTCGCAAAGAGTCGGACACGACTTAGCGACTGAACAACAACAACAACAACAACAACAGTATATCAATGGCATATCAGATTGAACAGTTAAAAAGTGTTTTGATCAGAGGTAAGGGCGCTCCGGTGAAGGAGAATGCTGGAGCGTCATCTGGTCCACCTGCCTGCACTTGCCTCCATTGTGCTCCAAAATGGAGCGATTCCAGATGCCGGCGGCGTGGTGGTGACCCCAGGCGTCGTCAGAGCCCATGACGGGTCTGCGCATGACGCATCAAACTTGATGCTTCGTTGGCCTAAGTATGGTCCATGCTGAGTTAAAAGTACTCTTAAAGGTGATACCACCTGCCTAGGGTACCTGAAGGGTACAACTATTCCTGCATAATCAATCAATCAATCAATCAACAGGTACTTATATACCGCTTTTCAGCACGAAGTTCACAAAGCGGTTTACAGGCAAATAGTAATAATAAAGTTAAATGGCTCCCTGTCCCAAAAGGGCTCACAATCTAAAAAAAAGGCAGACCGCCAGCAACAGCCACTAGAAAGACTGCGCAGGGGTGAAGAGGGACAGTTACTCTCCCCCTGCTAAATATAAGAGGAACACCACTGGAAAAAGTGCCTCTTGTCCAGTTAGCAGGGGTCCATGCATAATGTTTCCTCCATGTTGGGATTGTCCTGAAGGTACACACTGCCCTTCATTTAGCATTTGCAATGCAACTCAGAGCCAGTCCTGGCCTTGCCCCCAGCTGCAAGGGCAGAGATTTTAATATGCTGAACATAAAGCAACTTCCTGCTTACAAGCAAAAAGCTCTGCCTGCTGAACCCCAAAGGCGGCATAATTGTTTCCTGTAGTACGTATATGCGTATAGGCGGAAAACAGCTCAGGCACACGATGTATGTGCTTAGAAACACGTTTGTAGATTTAACTTTGTCCCTGGGGCAAGCTGGCAATAGCAGAGTGGTTCATTTACTGGCTTAAAAATATCCTGACTTGGGTAAAATTGTGCAGGGCCAGGAAACCAAAAAAAGGGAAGAAATTTCAGCCTTTTTGTCTGAAGCAGATGTGGGCAGCGTATCGTTTGGCATAAGAAAAGGCAAATTGCCAAAGGAGCCCGCAGGTCCGTCCGTCCTTTCCAGCATTCTGTTTCCAGCAGCAACCAGCAGATTCCTTAGGGAAACTGAGAAGCCAGGCATAAGACAGTGGCTTTCCTTTCTTGTTTGTCCCCACACTCTGATATTCAGGTCGCAATCCTAATCTGGAGTTAGGCAGAGGCCAAGGGACACCAAGGGCTGGCACAAGGGACACCGCGAAGTATGTTTGGACCACTCTTGGAGTCAGAGAGGCCGGCACACAGAGGTGCGACATCCTCCCTGACTCCGAGAGTGGTCCAAGTGCGCTTTACTGTGGCCCTTGTGCTGGCCAAGCTTTGCAGGTCTAACAGTGCTGGCCTAACTCCAGGTTAGGACTGGCCTTCAGAGTGGCACTGAGCAAATTCCCTTGGTTCCATTCAGAGTCGTAATGGGCTCCGATTGCATCTGGGGCAAGGCAATGTTGTGATGTCACCCTCTGGGTCACTGTGCCCCTAGCACCACCTCTCCGCCCCCTGCTCCTGCTCAATTTCTGAGCCAAACAAGCACAGGGGACGGAGGGAGGGCCCCAAAACACTCCGGGTTTTTTCCCCTGCTGCACCCCATCACAACACTCCCATCGCATGGAGTGCCCCCCACAGCATACTAAATACACCTCTGGGTTCCATTTCTTCCTCTGTCCTGTGTGCCACTCATCATGAATTCCAGTTTAACTAGGAGAATTGTCTACAATTAATTTATGAATTGGAGCACATGTTGAATTTCTGAATGGGAGCTTTTCAGCAATTCATTTCTGTTCTGAACCTACTGCTCATCTGTTTCATTCGGTGACCTTGAGATAAGCATAAGCATCTCTCTTACCTTCTTCCCCAAATCTATCATCAGCCATTAGCCAGGGTAGCCACAGGGAATGCTAATGTTCCAAGATAATATACCTTTGTGTTCATGTCCCGACTCAGAGCGCACTCCTAACCTGGAGTTAGGCCGGCACAAGTAAGACCAGCAAAGTTTGGCCGGCACAAGAGACACCGTAAAGTATGTTTGGACCACGCTTGGAGTCAGAGAGGCCAGCACACAGACGTGCGCCATCCTCCCTGACTCTGAGAGTGGTCCAAAAGTGCTTTATGGTGTCCCTTGTACCAGCCAAACTTTGCTGGCCTAACCCCAGGTTAGGATTGCGCTCTCACTCACCAACAACCAAAGGAAGCCCCAGTATGGCCCCAGTAGGGCCACTCAGTCGCAATGCAATCTCCTCTGAACTTAGTGTGCTTGTGAGTTTTGCTGGCGTCTTCGATTTCTACGTTCTCCTCAATCCTTGCAAGAGCATTGCTGGTGACACACAAGTGCTCCAAGCTACAGTGCTGGAAGTCTACCGCAGAAGAAGCCAAGGGAGGAGGGAACAGGTGTTGGGAGCCTGTTGCAGCTACCTAGCCTACCAACAGCCCCAGAAACATGAGGACAGGAACCAAGTCCGTTTCCAGCGGGGAAAGCTCCTGGCCGAACCTTGCTGATGCTTCGCTGCTCAGGCACGTGCAGGCACAATCTGTGTGCAGGCCAGCAGCCTTCCCCTTTTGAGGCCTTCCTAGCCTCTGCCAGTCTGCACCCAGCCCTGTGCCCACAAGGCAGGCCACTCCCTCGGTCCGATTGGTCCAGCCCCTGGCATCTATACATTCCGGAGACTGTATTTCAAAGGCTGTAGGAGCTTCCAAACAACATCTGCACCAGCCATTCTTCTGACATGTGTGATGAATGACCAGCATTAGAAAGTACGAAAAAGGAATCAGATAGAGCAAGAATTTTGAGAAGGGGCACCCGTAATTCCTGCATTGGAATTATCGTTTGCTGGCCTTTCTTGCCTTCATCCATCAGTATTACTGTGTATCACTACATTATCTGTCAGGAGCCTGAAGGAGGGAGAACCGGATCAGTCCAACTCTTGAATATTATTTGTTGTTGTTCATGTCCAACTCTTGGACATGAACCAAGAGTTGGAAGTCGTGTCCAACTCTTCGCGACCCCATGGACCACAGCACGCCAGGCCTCCCTGTCCTCCACTAGCTTCCGGAGTTCGCCCAACTTCATGTTCATCGCTGCAGTGACACTGTCTAACCATCTCATCCTCTGCCGCCCCCTTCTCCTTTTGCCTTCCATCTTTCCCAGCATGAGGGTCTTTTCTGAAGAGTCCTCTCTTCTCATGAGGTGGCCAAAATATTGGAGCTTCAGCTTCAGGATTTGTCCTTCCAGGGAGCAATCAGGCTTGACTTCCTGTAGGACTGACGGATTGTATTTCCCTGAAGTCCAGGGGACTCTCAAGAGTCTTCTCCAACACCATAATTCAAAAGCATCTATTCTTTGGTGCTCTGCCTTTCTTATGGTCCAGCTCTCACAGCCATACATTGCTACTGGGAAAACCATTGCTTTGACTATGCAAACCTTTGTTGGCAGGGTGATGTCTTGGCTTTTTATTAAGTTGTCTAGGTTCGCCATAGCTTTCCTACCAAGAAAATTTCCTACCATAGCTTTCCACCTTTTAATTTCATGGCTGCAGTCACCATCTGCAGTGATCTTGGAGCCCAGGAAAATGAAGTTGCATATTATGCACCAGTTCAAATCCATTGTGGGGGATTGTGGGGGGGGGGGACGACAAAAGTTACAAGTGGTACTACCGGAAGCGTTATTTATTATTTTAAAAACCGTGTAGAAGCTACTCATGATGTGTGTGTTCGTTTCTGTTGGTTTGGTTGTCTGTCACTTTCAAACCGCTGATAGACTGTACTCATTTGTTCTTTAAGGGTGCAATCCTAACCTGGAGTTAGGCCGGCATAGCTAGGACAGCAAAGTTTGCCTGGCACAAGGGACACCGTTTGGACCATTCTCAGAGACAGGGAAGATGGCGCACGTCTGTGTGCTGGCCTCTCTGACTCCAAAAGTGGTCCAAACATACTTTATGGTGTCCCTTGTGCCGGCCAGACTTTGCTGGTCTAACTCTGCCAGCCTAACTCCAGGTTAGGACTGCATTCTAAGTTGTTGAAATGAATTAAGTGTTGTGGCAAAAACATATCCTTCTGGAATGTATTCCCTAACATACTTCTTCTCTACCTGTAGTATATAAGAATTCTGCTATCATGCCATAACTAAACAATGAAAAGCATCTTCGTTTTCCAAATTTCCCTCTCCTTCCCAAATCATAAGGTGTCATTGTCCAGCTGTTCTTCAGAGTGAATTATTTGGCTCTTGCAGAAAAAAAGCAGTCTTATCCACACAGAAGTTGTTTCATTGAGATCTTTACAGCTAGTCTTGAAATGACATATGTCTTACTCCCAGGAAAGTGTGTATAGGATTGTAGCCTCTTTCAGAAAGCTAGCTTGTCCAAGAAGTCAAAATAGTTCGAAGTTACAAGCTGGTATCAGTCTGCAAAAGGCAGTCCAAGCTATTATTGAGAGAAGCAGGCTAAGAAAGAAAGAGAAAAGAGTTTCAGAGTCGGGCAGGGGAAAATCAGCAGGGGCAAATCAATATTATCAATCAATCTATCAGTAAGGAGCAGAGTGTGTAAGCAACACACAGTGGATGCTTTGTTGCAGAGTCAAAAACTGTTAATAAAAAAGAAGAACCTGCTGGATTGGACCCAAAGTCCATCTAATTAAGCATCTGGTTTCCCACAGTGGCCAATCAATTGCCACTGAGCCCTCAAGCAGGACTGGGGGGCAGCTGGCCTCCCCTGTTGTTGCCTTCCAGAAACTAGTATTCATGAATGCTCCATTTATCTCTTAAGGGCAATGGCCACTGATAGACCCCTCTTCCACTGAAGTGTCTTGCAGTGTACGCAGGGGCAAGCAAGGGTTGCAACCAGCCAAAGAGTAAGCAAAGCTCCTTGGAAGTGTAGTTTTCCGTGGAGATGCTGTACATGTGAACCAGCTGGAGAGCTCTGATGGAGGCATTATGTGTGCATGCTTTGTGTGCCCATGGAAGGGTCCCTGGCTGTGGCGCACAGTCACTGTTTCCCGAGCCTTTTCTGTCACATCTTGTTATACATTGCAATAATAAAACCAAAGGTATGAGAAGCTATTGGTTGGAGCCCATTTTGTTGTTCAAAGCACAGGAGTCTTGAGTTTCAATGGGAACTATCGCTATTGCAGAACATTACTGTTGTACCTAGTCATGTATGGCTGTGAGAGCTGGACCATAAGGAAGGTGGAGCGCCAAAGAATCGATGCTTTGGAATTATGGTGTTGTAGAAGACTCTGGAAAGTCCCCCAGACTGCAAGGAGATCCAATCGGTCAATTCTAAGGAAGTCAAGCCTAGTTGCTCCCTGGAAGGACAAATCCTGAAGCTGAGGCTCAAATACTTTGGCCACCTCATGAGAAGAGAGGACTCTTTAGAAAAGACCCTCATGCTGGGAAAGATGGAAGGCAAAAGGAGAAGGGGATGGCAGAGGATGAGATGGTTAGAGAGTGTCACTGCAGCGATGAACATGAAGTTGGGCGAACTCCAGAAGCTAGTGGAGGACAGGGAGGCCTGGCGTGCTGTGGTCAGGGGGTCGCGAAGAGTCGGACATGACTCAGTGACTGAACAACAACAACTGTTGTACCACCACCCAACAGGGGACGTACCCACGTTACACAAGTTGGTCAGTAATTGATTGAAGGAAAGTGGCGGCGTTAGGGTGGACACGATGAGTGACCTTTAGGTTCTTCCAAATAAAGATGCGGAGACTTGTTCTAAACAGAACTTTGTATTTAGAACGTATTTACATAGAACAGCTTCAAAGAAATCACACTCAGCTCTCTATCTCTCTCTCCACACATCTAACAGCAAAGACAGCTCCTCACACACTAACACAGACTCACTGACATCCAGTCCAGTTCAAGCCCGTACATAATTGCAACATTGACCTGTACATATCACATGACCAGGTTCCCGCCTAAAACTCAGTTGCAAACTCATTTCAACTTGCAAATTAAATATAGTGCTCTAAAATATATCCCAACA
>JAJKFI010000017.1:5223426-5272920 GCA_029204185.1 Lerista edwardsae | reverse complement strand
ATTTCAACTTGCAAATTAAATATAGTGCTCTAAAATATATCCCAACATTGATCAACAGAAATCATGTGGCATTTAATGCATTTGAAATGTCATTCTGATTCCCAGATCTCGGAGGCTACTGCCTCATCAGCAGCACTCTTAACACACACACACACACACACAACATTTCCTTTCCAAATGAGTGGGGGGTTCTCTTCTTGGCATTAGAGAGTGTGTGTTTTTTTTATGCCTAGAAAGCAGTGAGTGAGGCTATAAAATATGTAACTTCTAACATATAGTTGCTTTTTTTTTAAACCACAGTCTCTAATAGGGCCTGGTGTCAGTTAAACATTGCTTTGGCCTACAGCCCAAGAGAGTGAGTGAGAGAGAGAGAGAGAGAGAGAGAGTCATTAAGTCCGATGGAGGCTGGCCAGTAGATAAATAAGGAGTAAATATGGCAAGAGTTGCGGTTCTGCTGACCAATCAGCCAGACAGCAGGTTAATTAAATCAAAAAGGGACGAAAAAGAAGGCTGTGTTGGGAATCTAGCCAGTTTGTCTATATTTGTCTTTAGCATATATGCAGTTAGTCCTCATATGCTAGGTTTAAGTTCCTGGAAATCCTCGTGCCAAAAGATCTCTGAATGCTGCAGAGATCTTCAGCGTGGTACCTGGGACCAGCATGAACCCCTTAAAACATGGCCACAGGTCACAGGTGCCATTCTGAAGGTCCCTGCAGCCTTTGGAAGGTCTCTACGTAGCAGATAATGAGGACGGAGGCAAGGAAAGTAGCAATTCTGCTCCTTATAGGTAGTTCACATATAAAGAGCACTGACTGTAATTGCGTTTTGTCCATAGAAAATCTAATTCACATAAATAACTGTCGGGCAGACTGAGTTCCTCACTATGTTGGGACCTTAGAAGCACATGCCTTCAAGCCATGTATATCGAGCTGCCCTGTTAGAGCTAGAATGTGGAACCCATATCAAGGCTCTGCATGGCTGCATTATAGATTGAGCCAGCAGGCCTACAGGTTGGAGCATTGCCCAAGCGTTCCCGGACGATAAAATAACCCCGACCTCCCCATGTTGACTATTGGTTCCCTCCAACAGGAATGTCTATAAAGACTTTTTTTTTCTGCAGGCTGGCATCATGGGAACTGTGGTAGTCTTCCTGGCCCAGAGTCTTGGCTTTTTCTCCTATTGTGATCCTGAACCCCTGCCTCCTGACTTGACCCCAGTTTCTGATCCCTTCTTGATTCCCTCTGAGCCTGGTCTGAAACAGGGTCGTGCTCATACCTCGTGGGGCCAGGGTTTTGCTGGGGCCTGTGGCCCATGAAAGGAGTCAGCTGAGAGACAGCGTCATCTTGGCCACCTGAATGGGTACCGTTCTCTGCTTAGGTGTCCTGAATCTCTCTGATCAGGACAGCGATGCCCTGACCATCTTGGATATGAACATAAGAAGAGCCCCACCAGATCAGGCCAAAGGCCCATCTAGTCCAGCTTCCTGTATCTCACAGTGGCCCATCAGGTGCCTCAGGGAGCACAAGATACCTGCATCTTGTTGGCACTCCCTTGTCTCTGGCATTCTGAGGTAAATTTCTGAGGTAAAATTTTGAGGCAAATAATAACTTGCAACCCAATTTGGGCCTTAAGAACATAAGAAGAGCCCCACTGAATCAGGCTAAAGACCCATCTAGTCCAGCTTCCTGTATCTCACAGTGGCCCACCAGATGCCTAAGGGAGTTCAGTAGACAACAAGATGCTTGCATCCTGTTGCCACTCCCTTGGCAGAGCCATGACTGATCACAGTAGTCTGTTTTTGGCAGAGCATATTGGCTCCTTGCTTAAATTGGTTTTAGAATGGCCTGTACCCTGGAAACGCCAGGATGGGACAGCAAAGACAACATGGTAAACACTCAGGACCAATCCTTGACTCCTAGCCTGGAGTTAGGCCAGCACAGTTTGGCCAGCACAAGGGACAACGTAAAGTGCGTTTGAACCCCTCTGAGAGTCAGGGAGGACGGTGCACATCTGTGTGCTGGCCTCTCTGACTCAGAGAGTGGTCCAAACTCACTTAACTGTGGCCCTTGTGCCCGCCAAACTTCGCTGGCCTAACTCCAGATTAGAGTGCCCTTAAACTGATGGCATTTTCTAGTCTAAAAATCCAAAATATTTTCACCTTTCTCATAGGACATTGCAAGATGCCTGGTGTTCTTAGCGTGAAATCTGTATGCCCGGTTGGGTGTGGTTAATTTTCTTTTTCTTGGTCAAAAACTGAGCAGTTTTTGGAAATGGTTTATGTGCCACAGAGGCCTGCATTAAGCTCTTAGAAACTGAGGAGTTCTTTCCAGCCCTCACTTTGCCACTGTTTCTAAGCTGTCTCTGAAAAATGAATCCAGCCAAGTTAAGGCTGCTCCTGTATAATTACATTCCATTTTAATATGACACACATTACATTTGGTGAGGATCAGAAACAATAGACTCCAACGAACCATGCTATTCTGTGATTTCAGCAAGCCTCCCACACACACACACACACACACACACACACACAGTCGTACCCTTCCTTTATGCAAACTTCTGCTAGGAAATCATCAAGAATGATCTTTATTCTGCCTTTGAAAAAATCAAATTTGTTTAATAAACCGTGCCCTTTTTTCTTTATTAAAAGCAAAGTGTGAACATTAATAGTTCAAGCTGTCATTAAAACAAAATAAGAAGTGTTAGACAATTTTCCTTTGTTAGCTTTTTGAAAAGAATAAATAGCTAATGTTTCAGCAGTCTGTGTTTTCCTGCCATTATTTAGGCAAAGCAGTTATGTATGGGATAAATGTTTACCTTCCCTGAAGTAAGAAGCAGAATATGGGGCTGGGGCACTGCAGAAAGAAAGACTGCAGCATTTGGGGCTCTTCAGTCTAGAAAAAAAGGCACCTGGGGTGTGTATGATTGAGACACAAAATTATACATGGGATAGATAAGAGTGATCAGAGGGATGTTCTTTTCCCTCTCACAACACCAGAACCAGGGGACAACCACTAAAATTGAGTGTTGGGCGAGTTAGAACAGATAAAAGGAAATACTTCTTTACTTAGCAGATAATTAATCTGCGGAACTCCTTGCCACAGGAGGGGGTGATGGCATCTGGCCTAGGTGCCTTTAAAAGGGGATTGGAGAGATTTCTAGAAGAAAAGTCCATTGCAGGCTACAGGCCATGATAGGTGGTGCAACCTCCTTATGTTAGCAGTAGGCTACTTCAGAATGCAAGGTGCATGGGAGTGGCAACAGAATGCAGGCATCTTGTTGTCTACTGGGCTCCCTGAGGCACCTGGTGGGCCACTTTGAGATTCAGGAAGCTGGACTAGATGGGCCTTTGGCCTGATCCAGTGAGGCTCTTCTTATGTTCTTATAATTGTGATGGTGATTTGGTGTTTGTAGCTACTGCATCTGATTGCTTTTAGTGTTATTGGGTTTTTCCCCCTTGTATTCCGGTGATTTATTTTTGCTCTTCAACCTCATCCTGTTGGCTGCCTTGGATGCGCCCCCCCCCCCCCCGCGTTGGAAGGGACTCACATGAGAGATATTTTTTTAAAATAAATAAATAAATGGTAGAATTTGGCTGTCTAGCACAAAATAGACGCTTTCAAAATTCTGAGCGTGTTAACTACTTTTGGACGTAAAATGTTTCTAGCCCTTGTGGTGAGGAAGCTAGTTCCAGAACAAGCAGGCAAAGTCAGCGTTTCAGATGTCACACTTAATGTTACACCTCATTCTCTGAGTGTGCAGGAAAGACCCTGAGGGAAGGATGCCCCCATTCAAAAGAGGATCACATCAATGAGGGCACAATCCTAAGCTGCACTGTATCCAGCGCAGCTCGGTTCCTCAGATCTGCGCCGAGGTGATGTATTTTTACCCAGCGGGTAGTTAATCGGTGGAACTCTCTGCTGCAGGAGGTGGTGATGGCATCTGGTCTAGATGCCTTTAAAAGGGGACTGGACGGATTTCTGGAGGAAAGGTCCATCGTGGGCTATAGGCAATGAAGGATTGTGCAACCTCCTTGCATTAGTAGTAGTCTACTTCAGAGTACCGGGTGCAAGGGGGTGGCAACAGGATGCAAGCATCTTGTTGTCTCGTGCCTCCCTGGGGCACTTGGTGGGCCGCTGTGAGATACAGGAAGCTGGACTAGATGGGCCTTTGGCCTGATCCAGCAGGGCTCTTCTTATGTTCTTATGTTCTTACCTGCATGACCATGTATTAGTGATGTGTTAGCATAGCAAGACATGCACCTGTTTTCTGCAGAGGAGCAATTCTGCAATTAAAAAAAAGCCACTCCCACTTTTTTCCTGTGCTCAGATCCCACGGAATCAAAACATTCAAATGATGGTTTCCTAGCTTGGAGTCCTTTGCTGGGTTCAAATGAGGTCTGCTTATTTATGTCCTGAATCTCCTTTTTCCCATCCCTAGTTGACGTGCTTTGACTCTTCATATGCTGACTTGCTTTCTCTTTGTCCTCCTTCCCTAGAATCAGTGGAGAATTGTCCCAGCAACTGCTACGGGAACGGTGACTGCGTTTCTGGCACCTGCCATTGTTTCCTTGGCTTTGTGGGTCCGGATTGTGGCCGAGGTAGGATTTCACGTACCTACTTTGGCATAATAGCTTTCCCCAGAAGATGTGGGTACTCCTTGGGGATCACTTGTTGGGGAATCACCTGAGCAGGTAAAGGGCCTCACTGCAAAAGCCAGGTTAACCCCCACACACACGTTCTAAAGAAATGGCTTCAGAATTTGAGGTTTCCCCTAGTTTGATGTCTTCTTCATGAATTTTTCATTTGTCACATGGGGCTGCATTACTTATTCTGATAGTGTTAGCCAGCGATGAGATTAACAAACAACCTGGGGGAACGCTGGGCGGGACATACTTGTAATTGGAAGCCCGTGATTGGCAGCCCGCGTGATTGGAAGCCCGTCTGTTCCGCCCCACCGCCGGCCGCGTGGGCTGGGCCCGCTGCCCCCGGTTGGCACGCCCCACTTATTTTTTATCAGTTTAGGCAACTTATTTTTTATCAGTTGATTGACGGGAACTTCTATCAGTGGATGAAGAGAATCACAGGTCTGTTCAGGCGCAGTAAGGAAACTTAGTGCAAGATTGCAAGAGGGAGAAAGCTGATCAACCCGATAGGGTTTCTTAGTTTATTAATCACAGTGACTGTGTGGGTAGAGGCCTGGCTTTGCCCCCTCCCCTTCCTTTTGGTGGTTGCATGTGAGCAGACAATGAGAATAATGGCCTGCCAAGAGCACTGTCTCTTTGGGAAAGAATTAACTGAAGGGGAGCTTGGAAATCCCTGTATATTATTGTTTCACCAGAAGCTGCTATGTCAATTATTTGGCGGGGCTTAGGGTGACCTTTTTTGTCCTCGGCCATCCATAAGACGGTCTCTAAGCAACTCCTCTTCTTGCCTGAGCTTCAAAGGTTATCCGTACTTTGTGGAGGGTCTGTGATAGCTCAGAGCACTCAGGATGTGGCCTTAACATTGGCTTGCTTCAAGCCCCCGAGACGGTGCTTTAAAAATGGTTGCTAGTCAACTGATAGCCCAGTCCTATGCAGGGCTGGTGCAGAAGGGCTACCACGTCTTACCCTCATGGCAATGGAGCAGATGGGGATGTCTCCTGGGGGTAAGGGGACATTTCTTCCCTCACCCCATATAGTCCTCCAGCCTGCTCAATGGGGCTGCTCAGATCCGTGCCAGAACCAGGTAGTCCTGTGCAACACTGGGTGCGCAATCCTAACCTGGCGTTAGGCCGGCACAGTTAGGCCAGCTAAGTTTGGCCGGCGCAAGGGACACTGTAAAGCACGTTTGGACCACTCTTGGAGTCAGGGAGGATGGCGCACGTCTGGGTGCTGGAACTCTCTGACTCCGAGAGTGGTCCAAATATGCATTATTGTGTTGCTTGGGCCAGCCAAACCTGGCTGGCCTAACTCTGCCGGCCTAACTCCAGGTTAGGATTGCACCCTGGGAAGCCCAGGACGGAGGTTAGGATGCAGCAGAGGCATGCTCCACCATCCCTGCACCCTCTCAGGCCTGATACGCGCCTGTTCCACCTTCCCGCCCACCCAGAAACATCCCCTGCTTGCCTTTGGAATGCCCGCCCACACCCTAACATCCAGCACATACCTTACCTTTCCAAGCAGCTGTTGGGTGAATGCCCCCCATCTCTGGGATGGTGCAGCCCTTCCCACTAACATCACTTGCTCATTGCGTGCTAAAAAAGTGCCTTGCAGTGCTTTTATGACACCCGAAGCTGTGACTGCAGCCCCAGCGCTGACAGCCCATAAGATGGGGGGGGTGTTCCTGCCTGCTTGTTACAACGAAATCAGGAGGGGTCATCAAGCAGACAGCAGGAGGTTGAACACGGCTATTGGCACCAGTGTGCGGAATACATTCTATGACGAAGCATAAACATCGAGTCTAGAGAAGACGGTACGCTGGAAAAATTCATTGAAAAGTAGATTTCACGTCTCACAAGTTGGAATGACAACGTTCAGGATAATATCCCCCATGTCGTTTGTTCTCTCTTTTATAAAGAAGAGTATTGCTGTTATTCTTTTTTATTAATTGTGTGATTTTATGTGAGGAGTTGTGTGATCTCTGATATAATTTGAAACAGTGATTAAAATGATGAATTTGTGGCAGAATCCTAGACCCCTGAATATCAAGGTGTTAAGGTGCTTGTTTTTCCCCTGCATCGCTTTCTAGCCTCCTGCCCGGTGTTGTGCAGCGGAAACGGACAGTACATGAAAGGCCGGTGTTTATGCCACAGCGGATGGAAAGGGGCTGAGTGTGATGTTCCAACCAACCAGTGTATCGACACCTCTTGCAACAGCCACGGAACTTGCATCATGGGAACCTGTATCTGCAATCCAGGGTACAAGGGAGAGAGCTGTGAAGAAGGTATCTCTAAGCCCCATACAGTCCTTCCTGTTCCTATTACTTGCCATTGCCCTGCTGGCAGACTGGCATCTGGCCTAGATGCCTTTAAAAGGGGATTGGACAGATTTCTGGAAGAAAAGTCCATCGTGGGCTATAGACCATGATGGGTTGAGCAACCTCCTTACATTAGTAGTAGGCTACTTCAGAGTACCGGGTGCAAGGGGGTGGCAACAGGATGCAAGCGTCTTGTTGTCTCATGCCTCCCTGGGGCACCTGGTGGGCCGCTGTGAGATACAGGAGGCTGGACTAGATGGGCCTTTGGCCTGATCCAGCAGGGCTCTTCTTATGTTCTTATGTTCTTATGAGAAACAGGGGGATGAGCCCCAGTCCTGCTTTAATAGGCACCTTGCCGAGCAGATAAAGAAAGCAGTTTTTCAAACCCATCCCTTTTTTACAGTAGCTCGTTATCTATTGTACTTGTCCAATAATTGGTGAAAAGCCTTCCAGTGCATCTGATAAAAAACATTGCTCCAAGAGCCGACACATATGTACGCTCAAAATGTTCTTATTTGAAGGTCTTCTTTTTACACTTCTAAGCACATCGTAGAAAAACTTTCTGGCATGCCTTGGCAAGCAGTATACAGATGCCAACTTCTGTGAAGCAGCAGCACATGGGAAAGAAGGGCCCCCGCTTTTTCTTTTGGAGTCTGAAAGCCATATTCAAGCCCTGTATTCAACACCACTCCGGAATCACATCCTTTTTTTAAAATGCCTTTAACTGGCCAATAACCTGAATTAAAAGAGGAGAAATAAGCAGGCATTTTCCTAGTTAAGCATTGTGTGATTTGGAGCTTTTTCTCTTCTACCATGCTTTTTTTTCTTCTTACGTACAAGACAATAATTTGTATTCTGCCAAGAGGAAAGGAATGCTTTTTTTTAAAGTTTCAAAATATATAGGAAATCTTTGGGATTTTTCTGTCTCTCTAAATCCCTCTTGTATAAAGTTGGTTTCCACCATTTTCCAAATATTATTTCTTTACTTTAAAGGAGTTCCATCTGGCATTCATTCCTTTAGCTTGCAACTGCCGTGCTTTTCCCGCAATGTTTATAATAGGCTTTTTTGATTAGTGTGTTTTTTTCTTCCCTGTCTGTTCAGTAACATTAAGCAATGTTTGCAGAACATCAGCTAATGATCTAGTGAGCCTTCAAGGGCTGTTCCACTGTTAGTCTGTATTTTTAAAGGGCACAATCCAACCAGAACACTCTCCCACATAAGCTCTGTTGGAAGTTGCACAAAAGCAGTTCTGTTGTGGGCTCTTGTACGTTTCCTGTTCATGTCAACAACGCCCATGGAGATCTTCCCACTGTAGTGAGAGATAACAGAAGAAACTAAAAGATTGCTTAAGGAAAACCCAGTTGTGGGGGATGGGAACAGATTTCAAGCAATGAAAAACCCAAAGTTTCTCTTTGGGCGCCCATGTTTTTTCAGGGCATTATCCTAAACAACTTTCAAGGCAGTTTCAAGGTAAGGGAACAAACATTCTCTTATCTTGAGCAGGTCTCCGTTACTACTACTACTGCACTGCAGAATGCAGCACATGCCCCATTGGCACAGCTATGTCAGTGCTGGAAAATTGGTTAGGATTGTACCCTCAGTCATCCTCAAGTGCAGAAACATGATTTATAGTACTATATATTGAAAGTCATAGTTCCTAAAGTAGTACTGTGTGCTGAATAAATCTCAGGACAAACAATGATCAAGTTATGGGGCAAAATAATTTCTAGAGCAGTGGTATTCAAACTTTTTAGATGGGGACCCACGTTTTAGAATGGCACTTGTGTCGGGACCCATCAGAAGTGATGTCATTAACCTGGAAGTGATGTCGTGGAAGGAAGTGACATCAAGCAGGAAGTGCTGTCATGTTAATATAATAAAATGACACTCCTGAAATGCAAATTGGCATTCTTGGACTGCAGCAATTGTACAGCCATGAAACATCCCTGACAGAAAGAAAGATTGGGACAAAATATGATGTAAAAGCATTGAATGGAAAACAAAATTAAAAAAAACACGCTCACTTGAAAATTCAAACTGTTAACACTTGGAAAAGGAATATAACAAGCTAAGGTCTGCAGTTTCCAAGATGGCTGCTCCCAGTTTTCCACGACCCACCTGACATCGTCGCGACCCACCAAGTGGGTCCCCACGCACAGTTTGAATAACACTGATCTAGAGTCTTTTGCTCTGCATATGGCAAAAGGAATTGAATAAAATCAAAATTCTCCAGTCATTGGAACAGAGGATGCTACAGCAGCCTATGAGTCAAATCCATCAGGAATTCCTTCGGTGCCACCCCCATTAAAATGAATGAAGGCCGCTGAGCACTCTTGTGCAGGTCCCAGGCATTTACACTGGCCTGGGACAGGAGAACTTCCCAGTGGATTGGGCCCCCAAAACATTGCTTCTGTCCTCTGCACCTCAAGCCAGTCTACGGAAAGAAACAGCAAACAAGATGCCGAAATTGCCCAGTGATTTCCTGCAGCTGAGCAATGGAATTTGCTGAGCAGAACTCCAAGCGCAATCTTAAACTGGAATTAGGCTGGCATAGTTAGGGTAGCAATGTTTGGCCGGCACAAGGGACACGGTAAAGTATGTTCGGACCACTCTTGGACTCAGAGAGGCCAGCACACAGACGTGCACCATCCTCCCTGACTCCAAGAGTGGTCCAAATGTGCTTTACGGTGTCCTTTGTGCCAACCAAACTTTGCTGGTCTAATTGTGCCGGCCTAACTCCAGTTTAGCATTGCTCTCTCCCTGTAGTAGTAGACACAGGGTGCAATTCTTACCTGGAGTTAGGCTGGCACAGTTAGACCAGCCAAGTTTGACTGGCACAGGGGCCACCATAAAGTGCATTTGGACCACTCTTGGAGTCAGGGAGGATGGCGCACATCTGTGTGCTGGCCTCTCTAAGTGTGGTCCAAACACGCTCATTGGTGTCCCTTGTGCCGGCCAAACTCTGCTGGCCTAATTGTGCTGGCCTAATTCCAGGTTAGGATTGCACCCAAACACATGCATGCACCAACACACATACATGCACGCCCACGCATGCATGCGCACGCACACACCAGTCTCTCCTTTAAAAGAAAAAGAAAGCAGAAAAGAGAGAGCAAAAAATCCATTAAAGCGTTAACCACAAAGACAGCAGTGAGAGTCTCGAGTGCTCTCCCAGGACCCTTGCCACAGTGCCAAATGTCTACAGTGAAACAGCCAGCGAGGGCAAGATTAAAGTAGCCATTGTGCGTCTTGTGAAAAGGCTCGTTTCAACATGAAAAATGGCCCTGAGTTTATGATGGATGGGGTGCCCTGACACACACACACTCCCCTTTTAAGGCCCTGTGTTCATGCTGAGGTAGCGGAGCGCTCTGCCTTCTGTGATGGAGACCCCGAAAAGCTTACCTCCTTCTTCCCCGGTTGGCCTTCAGAGGGGATGATTAATTGCCTCGCAGTAGCCCCTTGTCAGTTAGCCGGCAATCTTTGTTCTCCACGGTTCAGCCATCTGCTGAGGATGCAAGGTGCTGGCAGCTTGCTCCCAGTCCTCCTTTTCATCGCTCTTACTTCTACGAAGGAAGGAGGTCAGGCCTTGCAACACCCTCATTCTAAAATTTGTGCCCCGGTGCCAAGCTGTTGAATAGCATCAGGGATTTGTAGGCCTGGCTTTTCCTGCCTCTCCGGTAATTCTCAGGGTGCAATCCTAACCAACTTACACAGTGATGTCATGCAGGGGGTACGCGGAGGTACACGAGTACCGGTTTCTAGGATTACAGCTGGCCCCGCCCATTCGCCCGCCCACTCGTCGACTCCGCCCTCTGCAACATTTGAATTTCCTGCATGTTTGAGTTGCCTGCATGTTCTCAGAGCCAGGCAGGCAGGCAGGCAGCGAGCGGAGCCTTTCCTTTCCTTGCCACTGAAAAATGAGTTGCTCTGGGGTTTTAACATGATGCCAGGCCTCCTTCACATGTTCTGGGGGTGCTGTGGAATACTGTTGCAACTGTTGGGTCAGTTTAAAATCATCTGAGGCCTCAAAAAGGGCTTTTTTCATGTCACTTCCTGCCACGACATCACTTCCGGCTTATGACGTCACTTCCGGTGGGCAGGTCCCGACACGTGCCAATCAAAAGTGAGTACCTGTTCTTAAATCATTTAGATGACACCACTGAACTTACATAGCCGTGCCAACGGGCATGTGCTGCATCTTGCAGTTGGGGGGGCAGTCACTGAGGCCTCCTCAAGGTGAAGGAATGTTTGTTCCCTTACCTTTGGGCTGCACTGCCCTTACCCCAGTGCTGGAAAGTTGGTTAGGATTGCGCCCTTGGAGTGTGCGCCAGTTGAGTGCATGCAGCCAAAATACACCCTTGCACATTTCTTAGCAGTGGCGTAGTAGCTGGAGGGGGGGTCAAATTGCAAAGTATTAATGGCACTTTTCTAAATAGGAGTGGTGTAACTGGAGGGGGGGTTAAGTATTGACAGGCCAAAACATGCCATGTAAGTGGTCTTGCCACCAGAGCCATACCGAACAACAAAAACAACGTGGAGGCAATGCTTCCATGTTGCTTTCGTTGCCCAGTATGGCTCCAGAGGCAAGGGGTTGGGGCTGCTTACACGGTGCATTGTGGCGCCGTCAATAGTGTTTTATCCCCCCCCCAGTTATACCACTGCTGTTTAGAACTGGGCAAAATGCACGTAATGTTCTGACCAAATAAATGAGGCTGCCGTAAGGACAGGAACGTTCCCATTTCATGTCAGACAACTGAGTGCTTCTCGTTGAGCATCATCCTGTCTTGTCACAGAGGTCTATAAGATATCGCCAAGAAATTCACCCCACATGGTCAAATAATTTATTTGAAGAGTAACACAACCACAGTTTAATAGGTGCTTGTGTTATTCTGTGCTACATACATTCGTCGGAATGCACTCCAACAAACTTGGAAAGCCAGCAGGTCAGGAAGAAATCGAAGAAATGTACCCTCATGTTTGGAACTGATAACATGAGGAATGGCACTGCAGCTTTCAGCACCTGGGGGCACCTCTATAAGGAAAAAGCAACCACAGAATCTTCCAGAGTAAAATGGTAAGGAAAATTCTCCTTTAGAGGATGACGCTGTAGCTCAGGGCACAATCCTAACCTGGAGTTAGGCCAGCAAAGTTTGGCTGGCACAAGGGATACCGTAAAGTGTGCTTGGACCACTCTCAGAGTCGGAGAGGATGGTGCACGTCTGTGTGCTGGCCTTTCTGACTCCGAGAGTGATCCAAACATACGTTGCGGTGTTCCTTGTGCTGGCCAAACTTTGCTGGCCTAACTATGCCGGCCTAACTCCAGTTTAGGATTGTGCCCTCAGAAGCAGAGAGCAGGATTTGCAAGCAGACGGTCCCAATTTCCACCTCCAGGTAGGCTAGCATAGTTAGGCCAGCCAAGTTTGGCAGCACAAGGAACACTGTAACATATGTTTGAATCACTCTCGGAGTCAGAAAGGCCAGCACACAGACGTGCACCCATTCCGAAACCTCGGGGAGATGCTGCCACAAACCCATTCCAAAACCTCGGGGAGATGCTGCCATAGACAAATCTGAAATCAATGAAGCAGTGGTTTGAGTTGGAATGATAGATCAATTCTGATGTGGGGCACCCAGCAATGACTTCAGGCTGGAGCATCATGGTTTTGCAGACCGATCCTGGCCCTTAGGAAGCAACTGGAAGCCCAGGGGAAGACAATCAATCAACAGGTACTTATATACCGCTTTTCAACACGAAGTACGGTTTACAGGCGAATAATAAAGTTAAATGGCTCCCTGTCCCAAAGGGCTCACAATCTAAAAAAAAAAGGGCAGACCACCAGCAACAGCTACTAGAAAGACTGTGCAGGGGTGAAGAGGGACAATTACTCTCCCCCTGCTAAATATAAGAGGACACCACTGGAAAGAAAGAGTGCAGGCAGCTATATTGTTTCCAGCAGAGTTTCAAGACTCATCTGTTTCGCCTTTCTTTTGGGCAGGGAGGAACCTCCTCGGGGCTGCTTCCTAACTTCTTAAAATTTTTAACTTTTATGCCGCCTACATTACTTTATGCAGATCTTCCCTTTTATTATTATTGTTGTTGTTGTTATATGGTTTTAATTGTTTTAAACTATAATACGTTGTTTTAATGTTTTATGTTTTGTATACTGCTTTGGATTTTTAGAAAAGTGGTATACAGATCCTATAAATAACATCAAATAAGGGGGGAAAGGAAGATCAACAAGGGAGGGAGAAAATGCAGCAGGAAAAGAAAAATAGGAGAGGAGCAAAGAAGGCATGGAGAGGAAAGCAGAGCTGGAAGGGAAGTGTGAGGGGTGGGGAGAGGGGTCAGTAACAGCCAGGGGGAGCAAAAGAGGAGTGGTAGGAGACACGCAAGCGAAAGAGCCCCACCCCATTCCCCACAGGAGCATGCAAACTTGGAGCTCCTACACCAGCTGACCTGGACTCCACCCCCCCCACTGGAGACTTCCCCCCCCCAAAGGACCAGCCCCAGGGGAACTTGCAGGGTCAGGAGCCAGGGGAACGGAGGCAGGAAGAGAAGACTCAGTTGCGAGTGACCTGGGTACACTTTAAAAACAAAGGCAGCAAATCAAACCAAAAGGACTGCACGAGGAGCCTTTGTGTGGGGTGCCTAAGCCTGTCTCATGCAGGGAGGAGAACTGTGCTCAGTCCCCAGAT
Source organism: Lerista edwardsae (assembly GCA_029204185.1). Taxonomy (NCBI): domain Eukaryota; kingdom Metazoa; phylum Chordata; class Lepidosauria; order Squamata; family Scincidae; genus Lerista; species Lerista edwardsae. The sequence continues at coordinate 5,259,264 of JAJKFI010000017.1, read as the reverse complement.
TGGCATCACGTGGCAGAGTATGTTGGTGGCTTGATTTTGTGGGTCCCACCCAGTGATGTCATTCAGGGGGAACGGACCAGAATGTGTGTTCCGGATCCTAACGGGCTCCGTGGCTAGTTCTGGGTTCCCGACAAGTGCCAATCAAAAGTGAGTTCCTGTTCCTAAACCATTTGAATGACACCACTGGTCCCACCTTACTAACGCCGAAGCCATTTTTTAAACCGCTTACGTTTGCCTTTGTCTCCCCCCACAGTCGACTGCTTGGACCCCACCTGCTCCGGCCGCGGCGTGTGTGTGCGGGGAGAATGCCACTGCTCTGTGGGCTGGGGAGGAAGCAACTGCGAGACCCCCCGGGCGACCTGCCTGGACCAGTGCTCTGGCCACGGGACCTTCTTGCCAGAGACTGGCCTGTGCAGCTGCGATGCCACCTGGACCGGACACGACTGCTCAGTTGGTAATTGTACCTGCGCCTTTTCCTTCGTTCGCCCTGTGTTTGAGCCATCTGGATTTTTTTTAACTGAAATGTATGTTCTGGTGTCTTCCGTTGGCCTGCTGTGTTTTGCCTCCTTTAATGCTCACTTGACTGGACATGATGCACATGATGTACATGATGCACAATTAACCACTTTGGGAAAACCACGGTATGAGCCTTAAGCCATAGCAGCATTGCACACTAACAAGATCTATGTGCACATTTGTGTCTGCCAAGCAGAAGTTGGGCTTTGAACTGCCGGGGAAAGATACATTCTTTGGTGGTGGTGGAGAAATGAGCCAGTGATCTCCCTTCATGTGCTTTCGTTTTCATGCCTGCCACAGGCCAGAATCCTCTAGTTCTGGGAACTGGGTGATCCTGGAGAGCTGATTCCAGCCAGTTCCTTCCTATACAGCTCCAAGGTCTGGCAACTGGGCTGAGCAGTGATGTCATCCGGGCGCGCCAGGAACCGGAACGCCCGGATGATTGGCAGCCCTCCGCCCCTATGGCGGAGGCCAGCCACGCCTTCCTGCGCCTGGAATCGCTCCATTTCAGAGCGATTCGGACGCGCGGGAGGGCAGGTGGGCCCAGGAGCAGCTCGCCCGTCCTTGGGAGAGGCGGCATGGCCCGGGCCCGTCCGCAGAACTAGCGGAACGGCGTACCAGGCCGTTCCGCCAGGATGACTCCACTGAGGCTGAGGGCAGACAGAAGGTCGATCAGAATCTACTGCTGGATCTCAGAATGAATCTCAGAATCAGCAGGGGTTTCTGACTCCCAGTAGTTTAAAAAAGGAACTACCATGTTTGTGTTAATCACTCAACTCTCAACTGCCTTGTAAAATATCAGCACTCAGTGGATGCTGTTATCTGATCCTTGTACAGTTCTGATGGCCTGTTTTTCAGTATGGTGATTTGTAATAACTGTGATGTAGGTCTCTACTTGCATACACAGGGCGTTCCAGTCAGTGGCATCCTAGGTGAGGGAATGCTAAGTTTTACAGGAGCCTGAGGGCACAAACCTAACTTAAGAACATAAGAAAATAAGCCCTGCTGGATCAGGCCAAAGGTCCAGCTTTGTCCATCTAGTCCAGCTTCCTATATCTCACAGTGGCCCACCAGGTGCCTCAGGGAGGCATGAGACAACAAGATGCTTGCATCCTGTTGCCACTCCCTTGCACCCAGTACTCTGAAGTAGCCCACCACCAATGTAAGGAGGTTGCACAATCCATCATTGCCTATGGCCCACGATGGACTTTTCTTCCAGAAATCCGTCCAATCCCCTCTTAAAGGCATCTAGGGCAGATGCCATCATCACCTCCTGCGGCAAAGAGTTCCACAGATTAATTACCCACTGGGTAAAAAAGTTTTCCTTTTATCTGGAACAGGCAGGCCGTCCGTTCCTCAGATCTGCCCCTGCTGTATAATTTGCATTCTAGGAGTGTCATTAGTATATGTCATACTGGCAGCACTTTCTGCTTGATGATGGCTATGACATCACTTCCTGTGGGTCCCAGCACAAGTGCCATTCTAAAAAGTGGGTCCTGGCCTAAAAAAGTTTGAGAACCACTGTTTTAAAAGAGAAAGGCAACAGTTCATGCCTGCTTCCTTGTTCAGTCACCTCAGCTGTGCTGCTGTGGGCCTGCATAGATCTCTGGTCCTTGCTGGCTGCCTCATTCATTTCCATGGCACGACGGAAGCTCCAGATGCCGTAGGAGTACATTATGTATGGTGTGTAAATCCATCTTTTGAAGTTGAGGCCCACATAGACTTGAGAGGTCCAGGTAACAAATGGGTGTTTACAAAGCACCTTCGCAGAGATTTTTTGCCGTGAGGCGTAAAACAATAATAACTTTTAACGTCGGAAACAGCTCTGTGAGGAATGAAGTCTTGAAGCGAGGGTTGTGTGTAATTTTGCGCTGCCTGAGAAAGTGACACGAGGTGAGTTTTACAAATGCAGAAAGGGAAAAGGTTATGTTTTTATATGCAACCCCAGGGGTGGTTGTTTTCTGTGAGATTGAAGTAGTAGTTGGGAGGGGGAGGCGTGAGGCAAAGTCATCCACAGTGAGAATGGAAGAGAACAGGCAGCCACGGAGAACCACTCGTCAGACATTCAGCGCATCGTGTTTTTTCTTCCGAAAATAAAGGCTTTGGTTTCAGGATCCTTCCCCGCTAATATAAGGTGAAGCAGTGTCATGTCAGTAGCATCTGGGGCAAGGCATGTTGTGATGGCGCCCCCTGCATCACTGCTCCCCTAACGCTTCCGCCATACCCCCAGCATCCTGGAACGTTCCATTTTGGAGCCAACCAGATGTAGGCGGGTAGGTGAATGCAAGTGGCAGCTTCAGCACCCATCTAGGAATGGTGCACCAAACAGGCACCACGTGTCACCCCACAGAACATCCATCAGGGCTGGGATTGCATCCTGAATTCAACAGTAAGATTTAGCTGACTGTTATCATTCACCCAAGAAGCTCTGAATTCCTGGACGTCCACAAATTCTTCTGGAATACACATACCAAGACAAACCCTGTAATGCCACTGGACTCTTTAGCAAAAGGAGACTCAGGGAAATCTATCACAAAAGAGACCCAGGTTGCTTTTAAGGAGCACTGGCTGTTCGGCAGCAAGTCTTTTTTTTTTCTGTGTGAGGCTTTAATCCGCATCCTGTAAAGCTTGGAGATCCAATTAAACATCAAAGAGGGAGAAAGCATAATCCATCGAGGCTGGAATATTTGTTTTTGTTTAACCAAATCTTAAAGCCGGGGCCAGCACCTCTGGAGATATTTCATTTCGTGCACTGCCACCCGATGGCGAGTGTTTCAGGCAAAGATCGCAGCAGTAAGTCAGTATTTATCAGACTTTTTGGTCTCAGACTCACCTTCCCAAATTGTGACCCCACAACGTTGATTGGGTGAGATGTTGATGGGCAAGGACTTTGCTCCATGTTCTGCCACCAAAAAAATTAAAAAAAAACAATCGATCAACAGGTACTTATATACCGCTTTTCAACACAAAGTTCACAAAGCGGTTTACAGGCAAATAGTAATAATAATAAAGTTAAATGGCTCCCTGTCCGAAAAGGGCTCACAATCTTAAAAAAAAAAAGGCAGATCACCAGCAACAGCTACTAGAAAGGCTGCGCAGGGGTGAAGAGGGACAATTACTCTCCCCTGCTAAACATAAGAGGAATATCACTTGGAAAAGTGCCTCTTGCCCAGTTAAAACATGGTGCAGATGTCTGCTCAAAGCCATCTAGGCAAGATGGGGACAGGCAGGCATGTTTATTAGTCTATGGCAGTGGTGCCCAAACTGTGGGTCAATACCCACCAGTGGGTCACAAGCCAATTTCAGGTGGGTCGTGAACAATGGTGTCATCTAAATGATTTAAGAACAGGTACTCACTTTTGATTGGCACGTGTCGGGACCCGCCCACCAGAAGTGACGTCATAAGCCGGAAGTGATGTCGTGGCAGGAAGTGACATGAAAAAAGCCCTTTTTGAGGCCTCAGACGATTTTAAACATCGGTGTTGGCGGCTTGCTTCCATGCCCGGCTGTCTGCAGGAGCGCAGGTAATCCAGCACAAGGAGCTTGCACTGGCCACTGGTGCTGACAGCCGCGAAGCCATAAAAAGCACCACAGAGGCATTGGGAGGAAGGCCTGTGCCTTCCTGCCCGTGCTAAAGGTTCCCCTGCAGCTCACTGAAGCAGGTACGTCAGCTGGGAGGGGAGGGAGGGAGGGCAGAATAGGATGAGGAAGAGTGTAACTGGCAGGGGGGGAAGCGTGGGGAGATGGGTCCAGGAAGGGGGCAGATTCTGCAGCAGTGGTGGCCACCTGTTCATAACCCATGACCCAATCTTGCTATTCGGCTAGCGCAGGTCCAAGTAAACCCCCCATACACAGCACAAAGGATTATTCCCCCACCCAGGGTAAGGAATCAATTGTTCCTCTACTCAGAGAAGACCTCCGCAACTGCTCCCCACAACAGGGTGAAGCGGTAGCCATTTTGGCACTGCTTTATTGGCTGGGAGGCGGCCAGGATTGGGCTGTAAGCAGCGATGGGATCTACAAATGAACAAGGGGAACGCTGGGCGGGACTTAGGTGGGACTTCTGCTTGAGTGGCAGCCCATCCGTAGCGTTCCACGGCTGCCCTGGCCTCGGGGGGGCTCCTGCTCGCCGCGGGGGACAGATGAGGGTCGCGCCAAGTGCCTGGGTGAGCAGCGGGGGGGGCGCACTAACAAGGGGCAGCCCCCCCCCGAGGCCAGGACAGCTGCGGAACGCTACGGACGGGCAGCCAATCACACGGAAGCCCCGCGTAAGTCCCACCCAGCGTTCCCCTTGTTCATATGTATCCCATCGCATAGATCCCATCGCTGGCTGTAAGTAGCTCAAATGACTGAGAATTTCCCTTCCCACAGAAGCGTCTTTCTTCCCTATTAACACAACATGGGAGTTAACAGAGAATATCCTATCTAAAGCAGGGGTGTTTTTTTTATAGCAACACAGCAATCCGGCGTTTTTTCATTGCTGGAAAATCAGAGAGCACTGCAGGGAAAAGAAGCCTTAATCAAGCTAACCTGAAACCAGAAAATCCAACTTAAGACAGTTTGTAATTATTAAATTTTCTAATAACATTTTGAAGGTCAGTGGAACAGTTCCAGTTTTTAAACAGCTCTGGGCAATTTTACCTGATCTTCTATTTTAGCATTAAATCCACATTTGTTAAAGGATTTAGCAGGTGTTGCAGAAGTGGCTAGTGTGGATTCTGCTTCACTTGCATACAAATGCCTTCTTTTTTTCCCCCGTACTGTAATTCAGCAAGAGCTCTGGGTGGAACCTACTCTAGTGCCAAATGTAGGGTCTCCCTTAAACAGAATAAAAACATGCATAAAAGCAGCATATGAAGTTGCCTTATATCATTGGTCCATCTACCCAATGTCATCTACTACTAGTAGCAACTCTCCCACATCTCATGTAGAGAAAGAAACACTTTTCTCTGGTCTGCTACCCAAGATTTTAAGTGGAGATGCCAGGACTTGAACATAGGATTTTTATGTAAAACATGTTCTCTGCCATTGAGCTACAGCCCTCTCCAAGAGGCAGAAATGACTACTATTAATCACCCTTCCATACTCCAGTTTAAATTTGTCATGTAGGTTTTCAACAATGCAAAGCAACTGATGAGGGCTGCCTACTGATCTGTAGATCTGTAGCGTTAAGCAGGTGGCCTGGGTGGGAACGTGTCCTGCATCCTATTCCAGTTATATGCAGGGTCTGCGGGACAGTACAGTGACCCCTAAGGCATGCAACTGACAGCAAGCACATTGCCAGCAGGGAGCCACCAACGTAATTAGTGGACTGAGGGCGCAATCCTAACCTGGAATTATATGCAACCTCAGTTTTTAGAGGTAGCCTGAATGCCAGTTGCCACAGGACACAGGTATCATATTGTCTTGTGTTCTCCCTGAGGCATCTTATGGGCCACTGTGAGATGCAGGAAGCTGGACTAGATGGGCCTTGGCCTGATCCAGTGGGGCTGTCCCCATGTTCCTATGAGCTCATGTCTGAAGAGGAGCATCTGATTCTGGTGGCTGTCAAAGAGAAATGCTGTGGGGAATCGTGACTAGCCACCAGTGTGTTTACCTCAGGATTTACCTCAGAATGCCAGGTGCAGGGGAGTGGCCAGAGAATGCAGGCAGCCTGTTGTCTTGTGTGCTCCCTGAGGCATCTGGTGGGCCACTGTGAGTTGCAGGAACCTGGACTAGATGGGCCCTTGGCCTGTTCCAGCAGAGCTCTTAAGTCTGTGAATGTAGCTTGTAGCTAGGTACTATGTCAACAGTAGACAGTAGGATATATAGTATTGAGCAGAGGAGCAGCTGTATTCCTACGTACAGCTGATGCCCCTTGCTTGATGGACTGTTCTCCCATATCCATACATGCACACAAACCAGCATGTCAGGGAGAACTAGGCAAGAACTCTCCTCCCTGATTTCTAATTTTCTGTGCAGCTAAAATTATTATATGGTGAAGCTGAGTCAGAATCTGAAGTGATACAGCCCAGAGACAGGTTTTTCCACCTCATTTGTTGTTGGTGAGATCTAGACTTAGGCTGAAAATCATCTCTGTAGCAGGATTTTCAGGACCAGAGACAGCAGGAAAAACAGCAGGGGGGAAAAAGCAAATAAAAGATAAAATTGAAGCTTGTGGCTTGTGTGACTGACTCACTCCTTGGGATTAGATTCCGGTAGATATCCCAGGGCATTATGGGAATTTTATTTCCCTTGTTACTTTAACAATAAATACTTCTAATTTGCTTATTTCTCCATTTTCACCAACACTTGCAAAAGGACTCTTTAATGTTCTGATTTTTGTTATGCTGGGAAAGTTAATACAAGCAGCACACATTGACTGGGAACAAAGATTTATCCCAGAGGCTAGCAGCAAGTATCTTAAGCTTGCTTGCATTCAGTTTGTGTCCAGCTTCCTCTCCTTGCCCCAGAAAATGAACTTGCCTCCAGCTCAGAATGGCTGTTTACAATGTAAAAGCAGTTTGCCTTAAGCCAGGAACAACTTTCCTTTCTAGAAATTGCTGGGAAAGAGTGTTTGCTTTGCACAAGCAGTGAACCTCAAGCCAGGAATGACTATTTGCTTTATAAAACCTTTAGAAACCCCGTTTTGCCTCCTTGAGTTTCATGAAGGAGATAAAGATGGGGTATAAATGAGAAAGAGAAACGAGGCCCAAATACATCTCCTTCTCCTTACCCTGTTCTTATGACCCCGCAGAGTCAGGGTTAACTGCAGATACCTGCTTTTGAACTCACTGTTTTTATGGCCGGAAGTGACATCATCAAGCAGGAAGTGCCGTCATTGTAATGTAATCAAATGACACTCCTGGAATGCAAACTGGCATTCTTGGACTGCAGCAACTGCACAGCCATGAATCATCCCTGACAGAAAGCAAGAGGAGGACAAAATATGATGTAAAAGCCATGAACTAAAAACATTTTTTTAAAGACACACTTACTTGAAAATTCAAACTGTTAACACTCACAAAAGGAATATAGCAAGAGTGAGGTCTGCAGCTTCCAAGATGGCTGCTCCCAGCTTTCTGTGACTCACCTGACATCAGGTTGTGACCCAAGTGAGTCCCAACCCACAGTTTGAGAGACACTGCGTTATTGTATTAGTGGTGTATTTTTAAAAAAATCTCAGCATACCCATTTGATGTTACCCCTGGACGAAGGCTGCTTACTTCGTCACCTGGCTCCCCTTATGAATTCAGTATCTTCCACTAGGATTGTGTGTTTTTAACATGCTGCTCACCAGCATACAGTATGAGCCACCTTGGGATCTAGGCTGCTCGCTTCATCTTGCCTGCTGCTGCTGCTCATAGTTGGAGTAAGTCTCTCTGCCCCTCGTCTGTGATCTCCAGGGCTGAGGCCAGAGCAAAAGGCTTGTTTCCTGTGCTCCACGCTGTGTTGTTTTTCTTTCCTCCCGCACCACGATGAGAGGGCACAAATCCCTTTCCCCAGCTCCCGTCATTTTCTGTCTCAGGCATTTTTGACTGTTCTTGTCTGATGAGAGAGCTGTTCCTGAGCCCAGGGCCAGAATCCACCCTGCAGCCCATGGAGGGAAAAGAGCCGGCACTTTACTCCTACAAGCCCACTCTCATTCCCTACACAAGGCGTTTGAGCAGAAAAACAAATGAATTCTCTCCAGGCAAGGACGACAGGAGCACACAAGGCACCTCCGAGATAGCACAGGAAGCAGCGGAGCTGTTTTCACAAAGAGTAAAAGAGATTAAAGATGAAAGGAAATATTTAGCCACCTTTTGGGGGGAAACAGCTGGAATGAAAATATTTGTTAATGGGGAAAGACTTTCATGCCTGCAAGAGAGCACGTCAGATCTGCTCAGAAAGGCATGAAGCAGCTACCCCAAAGCTGCCGGATCCTGCAATAAGAGTATTAAAATTCTTTCTTTCCTCCACCCCCTGTTCGCTACCAAAGCTCAGGCGTTACCTAATTGCTTTCTTTAAACCTGGGGAAAAAACTGATTTTGGAAATTAGGGTGCACTGACAACTCGTTTTGCAAAAACCATTTGGACCAAACTTTGGCAAAGTTATGATTCTTAACTTAGAGATCACCGGACTGGCAGCCTCGTCAAAGTACAAGGTGCTTTTCCAGCACAATCTCAGCCAACAGTAGGCCTGTGAAATTATAATCAAGTTGTTAGATGTTTAGAGGGGAGGAGGCAAGGCAAAGCTTATGGTATTTATGGCCCAATCCTATCTGGCCTCACCGCCACTGAAGCACCCATTTCGCTGTTGACGACTGCCGAAAAATCGACTGCCGAAAAATCGCCATAAAGTGTGCTCTGGCAGCACAAGGAAGTATGAAGCCTTTCTGTCTGCGTTTACAGATGCAAAAAGACCCGCCAAGGCAGATAATATCGCGGGAGGGGATGGGGGACGGCAGAAAGGGGTGAGGAAAGGTGAAACTGGGTGGGGAAGGGGGAGGAATGGGGTGGGGAGGCTGCAGGAGGGGGTGGATCTGACTGTGATGGCATGCGCCAGGTCCTAGTCCCTCCAGAAGCAGCCTCCCCCCCCCACCTTGCTCTATTCAGACTTGTTCCAGACCCATTGCAAGTGTGGGAGGCTTACAGGGGGGGAAAGGGATTTAAATCCCCATTCTCTTCCAAAGCTTTGCATCCCCCCGCATCACTTGATACACCACACGTCTTTTCAGTTCGGTCGCACCAGTGGGAGCCGGGGGTGTCACGTTACCAGGCGGCCTGGCCCTGCCTGACTGCCTCCAGGCAAGGTGGGATGATGCCCCCTCCTGGCCATCTGCCTGCCACCTGGCAACCAGTCAGTAGTGTAGCATAGCGTCAAGACTGGATTCAGCTAACCCCCGCTCCCAGGACACGAGGCACACCGTGGAGTAAAAAGTAATGATTTATTAAAACTACAAATTACAGCATCGAGGCAAAAGCCTTTAAGCATAGGCCACAGCAAGGCATAACTGCGTCAAGGCTTAATGCAAAATAAGAAACCTCTAGCTCCTAAGCTAGGTACATATCCTAACACTCCCCAAGCAAAAAGACAGACTAGCTGTGTAGAGGGTGAAAGATCTCCCGCTTTGTTCCCAAGCCGCAGGAAAAATGTGACCGTTTTACTCATCTTCACCCCCCCTTCCCTCCGCCTTCTGGTCCAGCCAGAAAGGAAAACAAGCTCCCAGGTAGCTTTCGATTCCTGGGCTTTCTGCTATCTGCGCGGCCAACGCAGTAAACAGAAAGGAATGCAAGCTCTCCAAAACAGAAAGCAAGCTCTTGAGCTGCTAATATCGTTCAGAGGAGGATGGGAATTAACAGCCAATGCTTCAATGCCTGGTCTGGGGTCCTGGTATGACGCTGAGCATCATAGGGGGGAAAGATAGGATGGGACTATCATTGCATGTATACACCATGGAACTTGTGGCACACTTAGGGTTCTCCAGACTTACACTTGCTTAGCTTCTGCAAGCTTACTCTCGTCATGTTCCTTCATCCCTGGTTTAAATATCCCCCCAAATACTTTTAATCCCCAATGTGGAGTATTCTGTTTGCAAGAGTTTGGGCATTGTACATGCAGAAGCTATTATTGGCTTGGTATGCTAATATGGATATAACTTGCAAGAGTTTTTACCTTTCTCTACCTTGCTCGGTCTTGCTCGGTCTTGGATTTCATGCCATAACTCCATCAGACCATTTGTTTTGAGTCGGACAATGAGGTGATTGCAAACGCTTGTTTTTAATTCATCAGTTAGGGGCTGTCATTTGCTCACCGGTGTCTGTCTGCAGCATGCTCAAACAAAAGTCTGCTATTGTTACCCATCTTTTATTTGCACTGAGCTTGCCTTGAAGTCATGCTCCACTTCTAAATATTAACCACTTCTGATCCCCGCCCTGAACAAACAGATTATCATATGATCCAGTGCCTTTTGGAGCAGGGCAACTCCCGTCCTTTTACCACAACAAAACGTTTACTCCTAACATCTCTAAATGTTCAGTATTGGAGTGAAAGCTTGCTGTGGGGCTGGCATGCACAGCTTCTGAGCCACCAAGTCAAATACAGCCCTTGTAGCCTGCCAATTCTCGACAACCCTTTTGTTTTTTGCAGCAACAGACAGGCAGCAGCTAAAACAACAACAACACAGGTTCATTGAGCTTGGTGGGCTGCCATACGCAGTGGGTGAGCTGTGTTTGGCTCGGTGGGTCATAAATTGTGTAGATTTACAGAAGATACAGAAGATTTAGCCGAGAGGGTTAATGCCTCCGTTTGCCCGAAGATAACAGCTGAAGATCCGAAGGTCGTGAGCTCAAGACTACCGGAAGTCTCTGTGAGCGGCAGACCTTGCAAACTGCGGCTGATTAAAAGCTGAGTTCCAGCTGCCTCTTGGGAGGAGGAGTGTGCTGGTCAGCTGCATCTCTGGGGGAGCAGGGAAGCCTCTTATCAGCCAGCAGAAGACAGACAGGTGGCTTAGAAAGAAGGCTAAATCCAGAAAGAAAGATCTGTATGAGTGTTCTTGAAAGATAGAACATCCTGTAAATTGTAAAAACCTTCGGGTTTGTGAATAAAAAGTCTGCCTATGTAAACCACCTTGAGTTACAGTCATTAGAGAAATCTAGTGATCTTAAGAAAGGCGGTATATAAATACATTTTTTATTGTTGTTGTTGTTGTTGTTGTTGTTGTTGTTATTAGATATCCTCTAGGAGGGGTGTAAAAGAGGAAAAAGCCTTCGAAGTGCTTTAGGCCCTTTCCAAAGTAATGTTAAGATGGATTGGCAAGTGAGCTCTCACTCTTACAGCCCAATCCTAAGCAGGGCTGCTTCCTAAACTCAGTAGGAGGCGGCAGCAGCACAGTGCAGGGCAAGGAGAAGTTTTCCGCTTGCACTCGGGTAAGGCCCAGCCAGCCCTATGGGGCTTGGATCTGCACCTGCTGTGAACGTGCTCCGCAGCAGCCTGAATCAGGGCCGCCGAGGTCAGGGACGGGGCTTAGGATACAGCACAACAACCATCGTCCGTCGCCAGCCCGCTACGCCCACAGCATACCTCTGGCACGCCCTCGGCAAGGTCCTGCGCCAAACGAGCGCCACTGGCGCTTGACCGGTGCACGAACCGGCACCCACCAGCACGTTTGCGACAGCATTGGATCAGTGCAGCGCCAGCGCAACGGTGGTATAGGGTTGCACTCTCATTCTCAAACGGTGTAGGTAGTTGGCATCCTTCCGTGGGGATCATTCAGGAAGATGTGACTTAGAGCACAACCCTAACCCAGAGTTAGGCTGGCACAGTTAGGCCAGCACAGTTTGGTTGGCACAAGGGCCACCGTAAAGCCCGTTTGGACCACTCTTGGAGTCGGGGAGGATGGCGCATGTCTGTGCGTTGGCCTCTCTGACTCCAAGAACGGTCCAAACGCACATCACCGTGGCCCTTGTGCCAGTCACTGTGCTGACCTAACTCCAGGTTAGGATTGCGCCCTTTGTGTGTTTGGGAGCAGTACTTCCAAAGCAGCGGGGATGAAGTTAGTGTTCTTGTTTAGCAGTGAGAACCTTTTCTGTCTGGTGTATTAAGACGAAGGCAGTGCTGGGGAAAAAGTTCTATAAGGCTGAGTTTCACTTAGGCAAGCTGTTAGCACAGCCTGAGAGGTTGTTTATTTGGGGGGGGGGGCGGGGGTTCCCTATGGAGGCAGTGACCAGAAGCAAATGTCTTGTATAACGCCAGCTCCTCCTCTTCCCTGGCCATCCTCGAGGGGCTCAGTGCTGCCCTTAATATAGCACAATGCTCAAAAACCATGGATATCTGGGTTATGGTCCATCCTGCAGTAATAGGACTGGAAGAACAGAATCCGGCCAGAGTTTCACACCCTACAAGTTTTTTTCAGAGTGTGTTTGTACATTCCATTCCCTGGCCTTCCTCCAAAGAGCTCAGGATGGGGGTGGTGGTCATGCATAATCCTCCCCTTCATGCTCACAACAATTCTGTAAAGTAATTTTAGCATCAAGAGACACTGACTGGCCTGAAGCCATCCAGTAAGCTCCACTGTGTATGGGGGGGGATTTTGCTGTCCCCCATGCAAGGCCTGCACTCTTAACCACTACACTGCACTGCACGGCACTGCACTGCATAACTGGTGGTTGTGTTCATCTTGACGTTCAGCATACATTGCGTACAGGGTGGCCACAAAGTCCGTTTGCAGCCTTAAGTGGCCTCAGTCCCAAGTCCACACCATCTCACGCGTAGGAACTTTGTGGCCACCGTGTAGTCCTATTTTGGCTAAGCAGGCTTTTCCCGTGGTGTCCCCCACTTTTCTAACCTCTCCAAAACATGGAACAGAAACAAAACCTCCTTTTGTGAACGTTAGCAACCGGAAGAACAAAAGAGTGCCGTCGCATAAGCTCTGGCCCCCGAACCAGAAGGCTAACAAGCCACAAACAGACTTTGCCAGCAACACTTAACTTTGTTCTGGGATGACTTAGCGGCTCATTGTTTTCACACTTAACCAGTTTTTAATTAAAAAGTGACTTTTGTTCCTTTGCATTGGGAAAGCCTTCCCTGGTTGGATTCGGCCAGCTCACAAAAAGCCAGAGGAGCGTGATCGCATTAGAAAGCAAACAGGAGGTTCAATCACCGGCAGGCCGCGCCAACTCATGTCCGTCTCCTCTTTTTTGTAATCTGCTTATTAGATTCTTATTGTCAGAAAGGATTAGTGTTATGAGCCGCAGGAATTCCTTTCATTCCCCGTCAGGCGAGTAGTGGAGTGTGGCTGCTTTTTCATGACAATAACGTTCTGGCTTTCTCTTTTTGCCCTGACCTCCCATTCCCCCTCCACCCCCTGTGCCCGCCCCCCGGTCTCTTCCCTTTCTTCTCTTCCACAGAGATTTGTGCCGCGGACTGTGGCGGGCACGGCGTCTGTGTCGGAGGCACCTGCCGCTGCGAGGAGGGGTGGATGGGCGCGGCGTGTGATCAGCGAGCGTGTCACCCACGCTGCAACGAGCACGGGACGTGCCGCGACGGCAAGTGTGAATGCAGCCCGGGCTGGAACGGAGAGCACTGCACCATTGGTAGGGGGAAAAGGGACAAACAGAACAACCATTTGAAGAGGAATAATTGGGGCGGGCGGGGGGCGGGGTGGAAGGAGGGGATGAAAGGCGCATGCTTAACTGAATCGGCGTGACATTACCGTAGCATGTGCATCCCTTTTTTGTTCTTGGACTTTCATGTTCTGGCGTCATACATTTTCATGTGGCAACCCCTCCAGAAAGCCCAATGTCCTTTCATTTGGCAATATAAGCACACTTACACTGACACACACACACACACACACACACACACACACACTAAAGGCAGAGCCTTGGATAATCCCTATACTCAGAGCACAATCCTAACCTGGAGTAAGGCTGGCACAGTTAGGCCGGCAAAGTTTGGCCGGCACAAGGGCCACCGTAAAGCACGTTTGGACCACTCGGAGTCAGGGAGGATGGCGCACGTCTGTGTGCCGGCCTCTGTGACTCTGAAAGTGGTCCAAACATACTTTACGGTGTCCCTTGTGCCGGCCAAACTTTGCTGGCCTAACCGTGCCATCCTAACTCTAGGTTGAGATTGCACTCTCAGTCTGCAGAAGCTGTATTTGGGCACAGAATCTGACATCGTAAGAATTGCTACCTTTTGTTTGAATTAAAGCAAGTTTCTGTCCCTTCAGGTTGTGAAGGCAGGTTTTAAAAGTGGAAGAGGAATGCCCACTAAAGTTACAGAAGCTAAAGTGGTGGGGCAAGACTGGGGGATATTTGGCTGGAGCAGGCTTTTGGCGCTGGTCAAAGACAAAAGGAGAGAGGCAGCACCAGTCTGCTTGGGTGGTTTGTTTTGGTTTCGGTTCTTGAGTGCCATTCAGCGTGATGGGAAGGAGCAGAGTAGCTCGTACCAAATGGAAAAAAAACAATGCTCTCATTTGCAGGATTTAGCTGTCCTTGGTGCTGAATTTGGTGGCCTCTGTGTTATTTATTTGTTGCTTGGTTGCTTTTAGAACATAAGAAGATAAGAAGAGCCCCACTGGATCAGGGCAAAGGCCCATCCAGTCCAGCTTCCTGTATCTCACAGTGGCCCACCAGCTACCCCAGGGAGTTCAGTAGACAACAAGATGCTTGCATCCTGTTGCTGCTCCCTTGCACCTGGCATTCTGAAGTAACCTATTTATGTAAGGAAGTTGCCCAACCCATCATGGCCTATAGCCCACAATGGACCTTTCCTCCAGAAATCTGTCCAGTCCCCTTTTAAAGGCATCTAGGCCAGATGCCATCACCACCTCCTGTGGCAAGGAGTTCCATGGCTTAATTACCCTCTGGGTAAAAAAGTACTTCCTTTTATCTGTTTTAACTCTCCCAACTCTCAGTTTTAGTGGATGTCCCCTGGTTCTGGTATTGTGAGAGAGGGAAAAGAACATCCCTCTATTGACTCTGTTCCTCCTGTGCATAATTTTATATGTCTCCATCGTGTCCCCCCTCAGCGCCTTGGCTTTTCCTGGCTTTGGTTAACCCTGACCCTCCTGGTGCCTTCCTGTTTCTGCAATTTCATGCAGAAGCTGATGGCTTTTTTTTTTTTGCCTTTTCTTTTTAAAGTAAAGCAAGTCAAGAAACAAAAAAAGTTGCATAAAACATGGCTATAGGAGCTTAATGTTTGAAGCGGAAACTTTCCTATATTTTGCGGGGTTGGGAACAGAAGCGCTGAAACCATATTGATGTTGTTGTCGATACCTCAAGAGATCTTGAAATGCTGGTCCTCTCCCCTCCAAGCATCCCCCTTTTCTTGTTTTGTCAATACTGTATGTTTAATTAGGTGTGAAAGAAGATTAAAAATTCCCTTTGAGAATTCACTTCGCTGACAGTTTCTGCCCACCAGCATTGAACCTTCACTGTTCGACACTAACTGTCAGCGCAATCCTAGGCTGCGCTGGAGCAAGCAGGCCCAGTGCGATTTCGCGGGCATAAGTTCAAGGAAGCTGTGTGGCCTGGGACAATCAATCAATCAATCAATCAATCAAATAGTACTTATATACCGCTTTTCAACACAAAGTTCACAAAGCGGTTTACAGGCAAATAGTAATACTAAAGTTAAATGGCTCCCTGTCCCGAAAGGGCTCACAATCTAAAAAATGTAGAACATCCCCAGCAACAGCAACTAGAAAAGACACTGTACTGGGTTGAAGAGGGACAATTACTCTCCCCCTGCTAAATACAAGAGGAGCACCACTTGAAAAAGTGCCTCTTGCCCAGAACGTCTCATACGCCAGAACGTATGAGATGGGGGGGGGCTGTCTGTGTGCAGGCGGCAGTCTGCTCCCTGGCCCTGGGGTGGCACGTGGGCCATGGAAGTGACTGCATGAAGTTGTCGGCACAAACAACTGAGATACATCAAGGCCTTGTATGCAGCCTAATGGACACATGCCAGCCTCACCCCCTTCCCTGGGCTGGCACACCAGCAGGCCAGCCCAGCCACCACCCACCCAGTTACGCCTCCCGCCCGCCCGCCTGCCCGCCCCCCTCCCAGAACCACCCCTGTGCCAGCCAAACTGGCAGCGCAAGGGCAGCGCCCCACCCATGCTCTCAGGCTGGCGCTGCAGCTAGCGTCAGAATGGAAGCCGTAGCGCCAAGGCGGGAGTGCCAATCACATTTTATCTATAGTTACATTCAATCAATCAATCAATCCATCAACAGGTACTTATATACTGCTTTTCAACATGAAGTTCACAAAGCGCTTTACAGGCAAATAGTAATAATAATGGTGGGACGTGGTGGCGCAGCGGGTTAAACCGCTGCTGCTGGGCTTTCCAACTGGAAGATTGGGAGTTCAAGACGATGCAATGGAGTGAGCTCCCGTTGCTTGTCCCAGCTCCTGGGAACCTAGCAGTTCAAAAGCACCTAAATGCAAGTAGATAAATAGGGACCACTTGGATGGGAAGGTAACGGCGTTCCATGCGCTACGGCGTTTAGTCATGGTGGCCACATGACCACGGAAGCTTGTCCTCGGACAAAACACCGGCTCTACAGGCTTAGAAACGGAGATGAGCACCGCCCCCTACAGTCGGTCACGACTAGACCATTCGGTTGTGGGGAAACCTTTACCTTTACCTAGTAATAATAATAAAGTTGAATGGCTCCCTGTCCCAAAGGGCTCACAATCTAAAAAAAAGGCAGACCACCAGCAACAGCTACTAGAAAGACTGTGCAGGGGTGAAGAGGGACAATTACTCTCCCCCTACTAAATATAAGAGGAGCACCACTTGGAAAAGTGCCTCTTGCCCAGTTAGCAGGGGTGTTAGCAGGTAGTTACATTCTATCTCCACTTGCACTGATGCCCAGCTGGTGCTCCTAAAACTTGAATTGCCCTGTTTAGCAAGACAAATAGCTCCTTGGGCACCATGCTGTCATTCATTTCCATTCGTCATGAGACTTGGGACCAAATGAGACAGGATAATATAACCAAGTGTGTTTATTCATGAGTCTGTCCCATTCACCGATGCAGAGAGGAGAGGGTGCAACCCTAACCTGGAGTTAGACCGGCACAGTTAGGCCAGCGAAGTTTGGCCGGTACAAGGGACACCGTAAAAGTAGGTTTGAACCACTCTCTTGAGTCAGAGGCCAGCACACAGATGCGCGCCATCCTCCCTGACTCTGAGAGTAGCCCAAACATAATTTACAGTGTCTCTTGTGCCTGCCAAATTTTGCTGGCCTAAATGTGCCAGCTTATCTTCAGGTTGGGATTGCGCCCACACATACACATTATGCACCCTCATGAAGTCATTCCTTTTAATTCTAGTATTAAAATGGTTCAATCAACTATGACCACCTATCGCAATACCCGGGGGCCTGGCCCTTCCAGACTGCCCCCAGGGGTCATGGGATGATAGTCCCCTCCTGGCCACCAGCAACCTCCAGTGGCCCAGGAGGCATTACCTTAGCCCAACCAGTAGTGTAGCCCAGCGTCTAGACTGGATTCAGCCAACCCCCACTCCCAGCACACCAGGCACACCATGGAGTAAAATACAATGATTTATTAACACTACGGGTTACAGCATAGAGGCTTAATAAGGCCTTTCAAAGCAGGCCAAAGCATGGCACAACTACATGATGCTTAATGCAAAATAAGAAAGCATCTATCTCCTAGTCTACTTACATTCTAGCTATCACTCACCCAGCAAAGGACAGAACTAGGTGTGATGAGGACAAAATGGTCTCCTCTTCCCTTCCCAAGCCACAGAAAGAATCAGTCTTCCCCCCCCCCCCGCCTTCCCAGCCCCCTCTTGTCCGTTAGAAGCAAAACTGTTCCTGGTACAGTCAAACTGTCCTTGGTTTTGTTTCTCTGCGAGAGGCCCCTCTTACCTCACCCTGGCTGATAGCAAGACAAAACAGACTCCAGGGGAAAATTTTCTCACTGCAGGATCCCAGAGGGGGATGGGAAAAGGACAGGCCAGGGCCTCAAAATGGAACCGAGCCGGCCTGTTTCCCTGCTGTTCATGACACCACCTAAACTCTGTTTTATCAATTATTTGTGCGAAGGTTGCCTGCCAAGACCGTTCCTGGCCTCTGTTTAAAATAACACTCTATAAAGTGGCACCCAGTTACGTCCCCTGAAACTGCATCCATTCCTTTCTGTAGCTTGGGCACTTCTTAGCTTTTGGCAGATGAGCAACACGTTCTCTTCTTGAGATCGCTTGGAAACAAAACAGAATGGCTCTGCATCCACTAGGCTACTGCACCACTAGGAAGCTTTTTACAGCTGTGTACATCTACATAGGAACGTGGTGGCTCAGCGGGTTAAACTGCTGAGCTGTTGAGCTGTTGAGCTTTCTGACCGGAAGGTTGGGAGTTCAGCACCACGTGACGGAGTGAGCTCTTGTTGCTTTTCCCAGCTCCTGCCAACCTAGCAGTTTGAAAGCACGTAAACATGCAAGTAGATAAATAGGTACCACTTCAGTGGGAAGGGAACGGTGTTCCGTGCGCTACGGCGTATAGTCATGCTGGCCACACGACCATGGAAGCTTGTCCTTGGACAAACACCGGCTCTTCGGCTTAGAAACGGAGATGAGCACTGCTTCCTACAGTCGGTCACGACTAGACCATTCAGTTGTGAGGAAACCTTTACCTTTTACATCTACATAGTACGAAGCCCCTGGCTTAGTCACTCCACTAGGTGGCCCTCGCATGATCACATGGGGGGGGGCTGCCGGTAGGTCTAAGATCCAGCAGAAATTATATGAAGTTGTCAACTGGATAAACCAGAACTTCCACGTAAGTCCTATTCACATGATTAGTGCAATCACAATGTCTCAAAAAAGGGACCACAAGTTGCAGCCCTATTGCTTATAGGCGAGTTCATCACCCAGCAGGGGCAGTGTACTGTAGAGCCACTGACCGCAAGAACCAGTCTGTGGCTCCACACAGCCCCTGCTGGGTGATGAACTCGCCTATAACCGTGACAATTGTAATGGAGGCATGTACCGTATTTCCCCAAGTATAAGGCGCATCAAAGTATAAGACACACCTTAATTTTGGGGCCAGAAATTTGAAAAATTTCTGCCTGGCACACCCCTTGAATAAGACGCACCCAATTTTTTGCCCCCAGTTTTTTGGGGAAAAGGTGCATCTTATACTTGGGGAAATACGGTAATCAGAATCAGAGCTCAACTCTCTTCCTAACCCCATGGCAGCTGTTCCATACCTATGCAGCCTTAGCGGGCACTCCCAAACCTTTTCTTGAAACCTTCCCGAGGAAATGCCACAACCCCTTAAAGCGGCAGGTGGGCAGTCATTTGTAAGAGCACATGCCAGAGCTGTCGTCCAAGATGTGTGTAAGCTCACTTCCGGTTGCCCAAGCAGTGTTGCCGATCAAGCAGCTTTTGCTGGTTTCTGAAGCACTACAGAAGTCTGCAGAATCCTCTTTGACCGGAAGCAACACGCTGCAGACTGCAGCTATGCTTCTCCTTGCCATGGCTGAATCGCGTTTCAAAGATCAGGTTTTCGCCAGATCTTTTACTGATTATCACACCACGTGGCTTTGCCCGCACTGCATGCCATGATCCATCACCACTTGCTCCGGTCCAACTCTCCACTTCTGGATTTTGGGGGGTGGGTAAGTTGGTGTAGGTTGCATGAAACCAGTGGCGGTCCTGCCATTAGCCAGGGGTTGCAAATGCCCCCCAGCAGCGGGTCACACCCTGGGCCCCCCAGAGGCCACCTGAAGCTTCCAAAGGCCGCTTAACAATTCTTCCAGTTTCCATCACAAAACGGGAACTATTGTTCAAAAGTCATCCAAAAGCGTTAGAACACTTTCAGAACACGAGTCGCCAGAACGTATGAGATGGGGGCGCAGTCTGCGTGCAGGCGGCAGTCTGCTCCCTGGCCCTGGGGTGGCACGTGGGCCATGGAAGTGACTGCATGAAACCCTCTGCCTCTTTAAAGAGGCACAAACAACTGAGCTACATCAAGGTTTTGTATTCTCCATCATATTGACCATTGTTCCAATTCTTCTGTGTTTTGACTCAAGTCTTTCTCTTCCCCCTTTATTGGTAAATTTGCTCAGTTTCATCACTGCATGTATTCACCCTAGACCAGTGGTTCTCAAACTGTGAGTCCGTGGCCTGTCAGTGGGCTATGGCTCAGTTTTTGATGGTTTGCAAAACTGGCAGGTTAGTTTAGGCTATTTGCATCACGGGTTAAACGAGCTGCTACTTGGGAGGGACACTGCTGCCCAGTCTCCATTATAGCCACAGAGGCTTAAGCAGCTGGCAAAGTAAAACATTTTAGGTGGGTTTCCTGATGCTGAAACGTTTGAGGACCACTGCCCTAGCCAACTTGCTTTAGGGCCTGATCCTATCGGCATAGCACAGGCGGTACCAGCGTACCACCCCTGCATGTGTTGCAAAAGGTGTCGCAAGGCACCTCCAGCGCCAGTGGTGAATGCACCGCTTGCTGGTGTCGCGTCCTTTTCAGGCGGGGTGGGAGGGCGTTCCTGGAGGGGGGAGGGATGAGCAGGCCGATCTCTGTAGCTCCACACAGTCCCTGCTAAATAGCTGGCATGGAGGCAAGTAGACCGTTCACACCATTGCCTGGGCAGTCGGGCAGCTCAGGACTGGGCTGCCCGTGTTCTCTGGCCAGTTTATTTAAGAGAAAGATTAAAGGCGCAATCCTATTCTGGAGTTAGGCCGGCACAGTTAAGCCAGCAAAGTTTGACTGGTGCAAGGGCCACCGCAAAGCATGTTTGGACCACTCTCGGAGACAGGGAGGATGGCATAAGAACATAAGAAGAGCCCTGCTGGATCAGGCCAAAGGCCCATCTAGTCCAGCTTCCTGTATCTCACAGTGGCCCACCAGGTGCCCCAGGGAGGCATGAGACGACAAGATGCTTGCATCCTGTTGCCACTCCCTTGCACCCGGTACCAGTAGCCCACCACCTTTGTAAGGAGGTTGCACAATCCATCATTGCCTATAGCCCACGATGGACCTTTCCTCCAGAAATCCGTCCAATCCCCTCTTAAAGGCATCTAGACCAGATGCCATCACCACCTCC
Source organism: Lerista edwardsae (assembly GCA_029204185.1). NCBI lineage: Eukaryota > Metazoa > Chordata > Lepidosauria > Squamata > Scincidae > Lerista > Lerista edwardsae. The sequence goes on along the minus strand of JAJKFI010000017.1, from coordinate 5,238,194 downwards.
TGTGGCAAAGAGTTCCACAGATTAACTACCCGCTGGGTAATGTCTGTGTGCTGGTCCCTCTGACTCCGAGAGTGGTCGAAACATGTTTTGCGGTGGCCGTTGTGCTGGCCAGACTTTGCTTTATTTACCTCATACTTACCTCAGAATTTTACCTCAGAAATTTACCTCAGAATGCCAGATACAAGGGAGTGGCGTTCGGACCACTCTCTGAGTCAGGGAGGATGGTGCATGTCTGTGTGCTGGTCTGTTTGACTCCGGGAGTGGTCCAAACATATGTTACAGCATCCCTTGTGCTGGCCAAACTTTGCTGGCCTAACTGTGCCGGCTTACCTCCAGGTTGAATCTTTCACAATCCTGAACCAAGCTACTTTATGGCCTTCTCTCAAAGCGCCCCCAATATCACACTTTCTTTTTTCCTTTCTTTTTTAATGTGCTGTACCAGACTTATTGGGTTGCATGTGTGCTATTATTGAAGCTCATCCTTTCTCAGAGCATGTTTTTAAAAGGCAGAAATTCCCAGAGCAGGAATAGTATGAATAAGAAATATCCCCACTGTGAAGGGAGATTTGATCCACACCAGGACATACTTGCTGGTAGTGGTAGATTCAGCTACTGTAGGACTTTGTGTAAGATTTGTGCTGCCAATCATAACAGATGTGTGATTTTCACATATCCCCGCTCCCCAGTCCTAGCTTGCCCTGAAAGTCATCTACTGCAGTGTTCTTGCTTTGTGGACTTCCTGCTGGGGATCATGGAGTGTGTAGTTAGTAAACTATAAATCCCAGGATCCCTTGCAGGTAGTAGCCATCTGAGGATCATGTATCCTTTCCATCTTGTGTGAGGGCTTGCAGGACCTCTCTTATGTAGTGAGTCCTCTAGTGGTTAGCTGTTTCTCAGGACTAGCAGGGAGAGGTCGTGGGGGCGGGGTTTGAACCTTATTTCCAGCCAACTTATAGATAGCTGGACCTAACTTAAGATGGAACTGGGGGGGGGGAGTGAGCACCTGAAGCTGCCCTCGTTCAGAGGCTGACATTGCTCGTCACTATCTCCTAGTCATTGACATTGCATAAGGAGTTTGTGTCCAGCCAGGTTTAACAGGAACATTCCATCATATTACTGCTTTTGCATGTGTTCTACGGTACATCAAAAGTGGGGAGGTAGCCTCCTTCGCATTGCACCCAGCCCCACCATCACCCTACCTGTTGGCTCAGTCCCACATTTGACCATAGACACCCCACGGAAGAATACATCATACATAGACCATGAAGCAGTTACTACAGAGCTATTAAAAAAAAATCCGAGAATGTTGAAAAGCCAAAAAGGGCTTCCATATTAGCACAGATGAAAGGACATTGGCATGGAATGTCGTTGTATGCGTGACAAGCATTCCCCTCATCCTTGTGTGGTCTCCTTGCATGCTGGCCTACTTTGTGGACAATAATAAACTCACATGTCTCATCTCTCTGCCTGCTTTTGCCATGAAAAAATTGGACATCCCGCTCTCTGCCGAATTATGCTCCTACCTGTAATTGACATGTGCGCAGTTGATGTGGGCTAAAAGTAGCTGGCACAAGTGAAGTGTAGATTGCAAAAAAAAAAAGTTAGAAACCCTCCTTGGTTCCATCCATTCAGTACATCCTAGGTTATTTTGGAAGAGAAAAAAAAAGGCATCCCAGCCAATTAGTTTTTTGTCTCTGGCTCCTTTAATGTTGCCATTCTATAGCTAGAAGTTGATGTGACAGCATGCACATGATTGCCGACAAAAGGAACTGCACCAACTCCTCCTGTCTTTCCCAATTCAATTTCAATAACCTTTATTGGCATAAACAAACAAAAGAAAAAGTCCAGGGGGAAAACAGTATATAAACTGGTTATAAGGAGAGGGTAAGCAAAGAAGAACGTGAAATTGAAAGGATTATAATGTAAGAGTTAATTTCAGAATTTCAGCTAGGAAACCAGCCACAGATGCTGTGATAGGGGGATAGCAATCAGACAGTAGAATAGGGAAGGGGTCTGCGAAGGAGGTAGAAAAAGAAGAAAGCCAAGGTTCGAGATAGATATTGCGGAAAGATATTGTCTTTCCCAGTAGATGTAATAATAATGCAGGAAGTGAGGTCATCAAGGTTGCGGGTTTGCTTCCCCCCTTGGCCTGTTGACACTGTGCCATGTTGGTGTTCCAGCTTGCATTTTTGATTACTGAACCAGAACTTTCTTTTGAATCTAATAAAATTGATTGGTATAGCTAGGGTTACCAGATACTAACTGGGACAGAGCATCTAGACCTTTATCCATTGTATAGGAGAGGGAATTTGGGCAGGTATAGCTCATCATGGAAGGGCTTCAAAAGCTCCCTCTATCCATTCTATTCATCCAGTGCATCATAAGAACATAAGAAGAGCCCTGCTGGATCTGGCCAAAGGCCCATCTAGTCCAGCTTCCTGTATCTCACAGTGGTCCACCAGGTGCCTCAGGGAGCACACGAGACAACAAGATCCCTGCATCCTGTTGCCACTCCCTTGCACCTGGCATTCTGAGGTAGCCTACTACTAACGTTAGGAGGTTGCACTAAACCCATCATGGCCCATAGGCCTAGAGCCTCCACGGGGCAAGGGCATATTCGCACCTATGGGCTACTCGGGTCTGCACCCGCTGTATAGCTCTGTATAGTTCCCTGGGCTGGCCCGCCTTCCGCCCTCCACCCTCTGCTCACCCAATTTTTGGTGGTTCATGAAACTGACAGGCTAGATTAGTCTAAGTGCATCAAGGTTTAAACAACCTGCTGCTTAGGGAGGGGAAGCACTGCTGCCCAATCACCATTACAGCCACAGAGGCTTGAGTGGCTGGTGAAGTGAAACTTTTTTTTTAGATAAATCCTGATGCTAAGATTTTGAGAACCCCTGCGCTATGGAGAAAGGAGGAGGAGGAGGAGACAAGAAGCCAGTGCCTCTTTCAGCAGCCCCTTGTGCTGCAGTGACATCGATTTCCAGCTAAGATAGTTCATGCTCTCAGACTGCAAGGCTACTACTGCACCACCAGTGATGGCAAAGTATGGTCCAGTTCCACACATGTAGAACACTGAGCACTGCAGCCCCCAATGCAGATTGTGATCTACCTCTCTGTTAAACAAGGAGCAGATATCAGCCTAGCACTGAAGAAGCAGGCAGCTCACCCATTGCCATATCTAGTCTGAGAGCTCAATTCTAACCTGGAGTTTGGCTGGCACAGTTAGGCCAGCAAAGCTTGGCCGGCACCAGGGCCACCGTAAAGCACACTTGGACCACTCTCAGAGTCAGGAAGGATGGCGCACGGCCTAACTCCAGGTTAGGTTTGCTCTCTGAAAGACCCTTTGCGCCCGGCCTGTTTAGCTGCAGACTGAGCAGCAGCATCACACTCAAGAATCAGGCACGCATTCAGGCTTGACCCTGTTCAGGCATGTCACCAATACACCCTCTGTGCTTGTGCCCCAGGCATAAAGCTAAATAGGGAGTATTATTTCAATAATTCCAGTATAGTATTCATAATCTGAAAGCATTACCGTCAGATTGTCAGTGGAACTTCAAGTTCAGTCTCAATTCAACCAGATAGACAACTGCATTTTTTTTTTAGGGAACAGGGGGAGTCCTCGCAAAGATACTATTGGGACTTGCCTTTGTCCCAATTTTCAACATTCTCAATTTTTCCACCACACCTTTTAAAACCCATCAGGCCTTTTGCAGATTGTTCGGAATTGCTGCAGTGCCTAAGAGCTGAGCCTTGTGTTGTCATCACAGTCAAGTGATGTGGATCTTGTCAGACCGTACCACTTCGGTCTGTAAGTGAGGGGGGGAGAGGTCAAATACTTACATATTATCTCCTCCATATACAAAACTAGCATGTTGGGGGGAAAGTGACATGCTAGGTTTCTATGTTCAGGGATTCTTTTCATTCAAGAAGCTTTCCAATAGGGAATACCCCACCAGCAGTCTGAAGTGGAGCAGTAAAGGAAATCCAGTGTGTTGTGGCACATGTTGCTTGACTCTTTTATTCCTATAGGGTGGCAGCTTCTTCTAAAAACCAAAACATTAAATCATTTCTATATGGGCTCTAATCAGCGGTGTCATGCAGCCGGAGCGCTGGGCGGGAGGAACAGGTGAGCGGCAGCCCGCCCGTTGCATACCGCTCCGTTTCGCTGTCTTCCCCGCCCCTGGGGCGGGGAACACGGCGAAACGGAGCAGTACGCAACGGGCGGGCTGCCGCTCACCCGTTCCTCCCGCCCAGCGTTCCGGCTGCATGACGCCGCTGGCTCTAATCTAGCAGATTCCTCCCAAGATGCCCTTTCTGGCTCTCCTGCTTGACTGTGAACAAAGGCACAATCCTAACCTGGAGTTAGGCTGGCACAGTTAGGCCAACAAAGCTTGGCTGGCACAAGAGCACTGTAAAGCACATTTGGACCACTCTCGGAGTCAGGGAGGGTGGTGCATGTCTATGTGCCGGACTCTGACTCCGAGAGTGGTCCAAACATACTTGATGGTGGCCTTTGTGCCGGGTAAACGTTGCTGGCCTAACTGTGCCGTCCTCACTCCAGGTTAAGATTGAACTCCCAACCCTCCAGGAAGTTGGCGTTCTCTCATCCTAGAGCCAACCTTTTGTAATCAATCTCCTCTCCTTGCTTTACAAATACAGAGCTTGCGCTTTCAGTTACCCATTAGACATACTGGAGTCCAGACTCAAAAGAGAAGGGGGAGAAAAAAACCAAAGTTCTTTCAGAGGTTGTGACCCTTCTATTTGGGTGGTCTTCCTGAGCCAATGCAGAAGGCAGGGGGGAAAAAAGAAATGGAAAATACAAGGAATCGTCTGAGAGCCAGATTTGAAGGAGCGTGGGAATGCTGCCCAATGGAGAATAGCAATGCTCCCCAATCCTTATTTGACAATGTTATAAATAAGAGCTCAGCACTTGGCAGGAAGAGAGCAAATGAGACCGAAAACAGCCTCTCACCCTCTCCCCAAAAACATTTTTCCCCATTTCTGAAATTGTCAAATGCTCTCAAGGAAAATGAAGTCCCAAGAGTGCCTCTTTCTGCTAAAAGTCTGTTTGTGGAAGGACTACATTCATGGTAGAAATGACAGAGGCATACATCTGACTATTCCAGTGACACCCAAACTCACATCTGCCACCACAGGCCAGTTCTTATGAAACAGTAATTAACTTCTGGGCCTGTCAAAGGGTTTAGGGCGCAATCTTAACCTGGAGTTAGGCTGGCACAGTTAGGCCAGCAAAGTTTGGCCTGCACAAGGGTCATCATAAAGCACATTTGGACCATTCTCGGGGTCAGGGAGGATGGCGCACAACTGTGTGCTGGCCTCTCTGACTCCCAAGAGTGGTCCAAACTTACTTTACGGTGTCCATTGTGCCGGCCAAACTTCGCTGGTCTAACTGTAGCAGCCTAAGTCCAGGTTAGGATTGTGCCCTTTATTGGGCCTCAGACCTTCTGCACCAACTTAGTGTCAAGAAAGAGAGCATCTGTGCTGCAGGGACAGTAGGCCAAGGTGGGCATGAATTTTTAGATTGTAAACGCATTGTGGCAGAAAATTGTCATTGAACACTAATGGGAAGGAAAGGAATTTGGACTGTAGACACCCAGGAATGGGGATATCTCTCTCTCTCTCTCTCTCTCTCTCTCTCTCTCTCTCTCTCTCTCTCGTCTTACTCTGTTGGTACTGCATCAATTAATGAAGAAGGAAGAGAGAAAATGAATTTGCTGTGGCTGAAATGAGTGGTAGCTATAATTCTGAAAAGGCCTATAGGACTGTCAAATACTCCTCTGTTTCTTCCAACCTTATTTTCCTCACTGCTCCTCATGGAAATGGATTAGAAAGGTAGATCTTCCTCAGTAAAAAGACAGAGGGTCTTTTTACTTCTTTCCCTACTTTCCTGTTTCCCGTCATCAAGGCTTGGCCTCCTGTTGTTGTTGTCTCCCCCCCCCAAGTCCCCTTCCCTTTGCCTCTGTAGCACCTGGTCTGTCTCGTACTAAGCCTGTACTGCACTTTATTCAATCCTACTTTACCTGTCCTGTCTTTTATCTCCCAAGCTCACTATCTGGATAAGGTAGTGAAAGGTATGGTGGTCTCTTCCTTCCTCTTTTTCCCCCGTTTGTCTTTGTGTTTTAAATCCAGTTGAAACAAGCAGATAGGTTTCATCTTTCCTCCATGGTCACAGTGCTCCCGCCTCCTGTCCGGAAAGACTGACTTTGCGGGTACTTAGGCTGGAAAACGTATTTGCAACGTCATCCTTCTGCGAGCGCCTCTGTCTTGCACTAACTTCATTTCAGTGTTTCCGCCACCCCCTCTGCATTCCATCCCTCGTTCCCATGAACCCAGGTAATCTAGAAGGGGGGAAATGTTAACAGCAGTCACTGCAGCAATTGTTTTTTAAAAAAATGACCCAAAAGATGAAGATCAGGTGAGTGCGTTTTACAGTATGAAATCTCCTTGTATCCAGTATAAAAGGAATCTAGCTTAACGATGGATTCAAATATCATGGGCCAGGTCAGCTGGTTGATATGACCTTGAATCAAAGATACAGTGGATATTGACCAGAAGGTAGGATTTCTGGGCAAACTGCTATGGACAGTTTGAGTTTCATTCCAGTGTGATCTTCTGTTATCAGTGACTGTGCTTGTTTTGGATAAAATATGAGATAGTGCTGCTCTGATCTGCCTTGCCTATCATGTCCTGCTGTGCTTGGGTTGGTTTTGTTTCTAGTCTACGGAGTCAGGAGGTAGGTGGTAGCCCTGCAGTCCTGCCCAGACATACCGCCAGAGGCGGATCTACAGGGAGGGCAAAGCTCTAAGTGTTGCAAGAAGCCTTACCCTGTCATGTAAATCCCTCCCCTCCCTTGCTGCTGTAGCCAGTAAGCAACGCCAAGACGTTGCTTTTCCCTGTGAGGATTGGCTAAAACGGTGCAGGAGAGGAGTGATTTCCACTGCAAGGTAAGGCTTCTTGCAAAACTTAGAGCTTTGCTCTCCCTTAGATCTGCCTCTGCATACCGCAAGCTCTGGCTGCCCGAAAAATGGCCTATCCATACCTTTTTAAAACCCTACAAAATGTTATGATCAAACACTTGCACTGTACATTAATGTTCAAAATTAGTGCAGTGGACAGAACTACGCATGCTTTTGAGGATTAATCGTGTGTGGTAAGAGGCACAGATGGGGTTTCCCCCCCCCCCATCCTTCCTCAGTGGTGATACCCAGCGGCGTCATGCTGCCGGAACGCTGGGCGGGAGGAATGGGTGAGCGGCAGCCCGCCCGTTGCGTACCGCTCCGTTTCGCCATCTTCCCCGCCCCCGCGGGAGGAACGGGTGAGCGGCAGCCTGCCCATTGCATACCGCTCCATTTCGCCGTGGAAGACGGCGAAACAGAGCGGTACGCAACGGGCGGGCTGCCGCTCACCCGTTCCTCCCGCCCAGCGTTCCGGCAGCATGACGCCGCTGGTGATACCTTCCAGTGGGGTCCCTCAACCCAGACTTCGAAAAGCCCTGGCATTGGTTTATAGTTCTGTTACTGACAAGGCACATTCACAACCTTTCTGCCTTGCATACAGAAAGGTGCGCACCCCACTCAACTGCCTTTGAGAAACACGGGCTTATACCCAAGTTTGAATGGTCCTTGCCAGTGAGAGTGAAAAGTCCCATTTCCAATAAATCCTTCAACGTTACGTGAGATCCAGAGCACGGGGCTTTTAAGGAGGTTTTGTTTTCAGTCCAGCGCCAGGCACCTTCTACCATGTCTTAGCAAAGCCTCTCCAAAACAGTCTTCCTCCTTCAAGGCCTCTTGGATCAGAGCTGCACTTCGCTGATTTAATTTACGGAATTATAGCGGCAGTGGATAAATTGACTTGCATTTTATCGTTTTTGGAAAATATCGTCTGCCACTTCAAAATGTGTAGCTAATTATAAATCTAGTATAGATAGTAACTCAGGCCTCCGTCTGACAAGCTGAGAATAAATCGAACTGGACCGAGTTGGGCTTATGCTAATATTGTGGTGGTACAACTATACATACCAGCAGGGCAGCATTCTGTATTTTGGCATGCCATTTTGCCCTCGTGAGCCCAGCTTTCCTCCCGAATTAAATTACATGCTGCATTTATGTCTAGCCTTTCTCCCATCACGGAGCTTGGGGCACACATGAGGTTACCAAGAAGTCACCCATCCAGGCACTGGTCAACCCTAGACCATCTTAACTTCAGCAAGATAGCGAGATTGTATGCTCTGTTTGTGCCTCAGCAACTTGAAGCTGCTTAGGAAAGTCAGGATTATACTTGTAGTCACACTGTGCATCCCAGGCCCCTATCCTTAAGAAGAGCCCTGCTGGATCAGGCCAAAGACCCATCTAGTCCAGCTTCCTGTATCTCACAGCAGCCCACCAGGTGCCCCAGGGATGCACGAGACAACAAGATGCTTGCATCCTGTTGCCACTCCCTTGCACCCGGCACTCTGAAGTAGCCTACTACTAACATGAGGAGGTTGCACAACCCATCATGGCCTATAGCCCATGATGAACTTTTCTTCCAGAAATCTGTCCAATCCCCTTTTAAAGGCATCTAGGTCAGATGCCATCACCACCTCCTGCGGCAAAGAGTTCCACAGATTAATTACCCACTGGGTAAAAAAGTATTTCCTTTTATCTGTTTTAACTCTCCCAACACTCAGTTTTAGCAGATGCCCCCTGGTTCTGGTGTTTTGAGAGAGGGAAAAGAACATCCCTCTATTGACTCTATCCCTTCCGTGCATCATTTTGTATGTCTCAATCATGTCCCTCTCAGGCGCCTTTTTTCTAAACTGAAGAGCCTCAAATGCTGCAGTCTTTCTTCATAAGGGAGGTGCCCCAGCCCTGTAATCATTTGAGTTGCTCTCTTCTGCACCTTTTCCAGCTCCACTATGTCCTTTTTGAGATGTGGCGACCAGAACTGTACACAATATTCCAGATGAGGCCTTACCATCGATTTGTACAATGGCATGATAATATTGGCTGTTTTATTCTCAGTCCCTTTTTTAATTACCCCAAGCATGGAATTGGCCTTCCTCATCACTGCCGCACACTGGGTCAACACCTTCATTGAGATGTCCACCAGCACCCTAAGATCTCTCTCCTGAGCTGTCATAGACAGCTGAGAACCCATTAGCCTACAGGTGAAGTTTTGATTTTTTGCCCCAATGTGCATCACTTTACATTTGTCTACAATCCTAACTGGTTAGTGCAGTGCTAACCAGCTTTCCAGCACTGGGGTAAGGGCAACGCAGCGGTGAAGTAAGGGAACAAATATTCCCTTACCTTAGGAGACCTTCGTGATTGCCTCCAACTGCGGGATGCAGCACATGTCCCATTGGCACGGCTATGTAAGTGGTGGAAAGTTGGTTAGGATTGCTCCCTCATAATCGCAGCAGCTGAGGGGAGAAATCCTCACCACTTTCCAGCACCACATGAGAGAGGAGGGCTACAAACGATCCCCCACTTAAAACTTGTTCTTTCATTGCATCAAGCGCACATTTGCAGTTTCTGTTCAGCTAGGGTGAAGGCTTGGCCACGGCTAACTACTGTGTCGTTGTCATCCGAGAGCACAATCCTAACCTGGAGTTAGGCTGGCACATTTAGGTCAGCAAAGTTTGGCCGGCAACTGGACTACTGCAAAGTGTGTTTGGACCATTCTTGGAGTCAGGGAGGATGGTGCACGTCTGTGTGTTGACTCTGAGAGCGGTCCAAACATACCCGTATTTCCCCAAGTATAAGGCGCACCAAAGTATAAGACGCACCTTAATTTTGGGGCCAGAAATTTGAAAAATTTCTGCCTGGCACACCCCTTGAATAAGACGCACCCAATTTTTAGCCCCCGTTTTTTTGGGAAAAAGGTGAGTCTTATACTTGGGGAAATACGGTACTTTATGGTGTTCCTTGGGCCAGCCAAGCTTTGCTGGCCTAATTGTGCCGGCCTAACTCCAGGTTAGGATTGCGCCCTGAGTGTCTACAAGCCAGTAGAACCATTTTTTGACGTTGTACCCCTCGCATCCCTTTCTCTCTCAGATATCCAATAGGTGGAGGGTCAAACAGGACTGCACACATTAACACACATTAATCCTGACAAATGAGGAAAGCTGCTTCTGCAAGCCAATTTGCCCTTTAAGAACAGAGAGAACTCTGCAACAAAGGACACTGCTAGTTGCCATTCTGTAGGCTTCAGAAGGGGCTCGCTATTTGGTGGTGGTTGGATTGTCTCCTCTTAATTGCCCAGGTTGAATGAAGCACCTTTGAATGGCTTTATATTATGTTTTAAAATGATGCCTTTGTCAGAGCAAGAATCAAGGGGCCGCCCTTGTCTCCGTTTTTGGAGCTAAAGTGCTGGCTATTCTTACTGGTGGGTGGTATTTGATCAGAACCTCTCGACAATGATATAGTGCATGGCGGTTTTTGCATTTCATGATCACTTCCAACATCAGCCTTTCATATCTCTGTATGATGAGACAATGGTTGACCAAAGGATAAAGAAGCACACTCCAGATGATCTCCTCTACCACACATTGAGTGAGTGCATGGAAGGAGAGGCTGGACTGTGGCTGCTGACCACAACTGTGACATCCATGCATTCCACAGGTGTACCATCCAAATGAGCCTGTTTTGTTTCTGTAGCATTGCTTCTGCTTTGCCACAGCACAGTCCTAACCCTGCACTGGTACAGTCAGGCCACATGGCCTATGCTGTATTCAGTGCAAGATAGGAGGCAGCTGGAGAATATTTTCCCGTTACCCCGGATAAAGCCCCAGCCACCCTATGGGATTACTCAGTACTGAGCTAGCAAGGCCAGTAGTCTGACTCAGCAGCAGCAGCAGCAGCAGCAGCAGCAGTAGTAGTAGTAATAATAATAATACATGTATTTATATACCGCTTTTCTTAAGATCACTAGATTTCTCTAATGACTGTAACTCAAGGCGGTTTACATAGGCAGACTTTTATTCACAAACCCGAAGGTTTTTACAATTTTACAGAAAATGTTCTATCTTTCAAGAACAACACTCATACAGATCTTTCTTTCTGGATTTAGTGGAGTGCCCCAGGGATCTGTCTTGGGGCCCGTGCTTTTCAACTTATTCATAAATGACCTGGAGACAGGGATAAGCAGCGAGGTGGCCAAGTTTGCGGATGACACAAAACTTTTCCGGGTGGTAAAAACCAGAAAGGATTGTGAAGAGCTCCAGAAGGATCTCTCCAAGTTGGGGGAATGGGCAGCCAAATGGCAGATGCGTTACAACATAGACAAATGTAAAGTGATGCACGTTGGGGCAAAAAACCAAAACTTTACCTATAGGCTAATGGGTTCTGAGCTGTCTGTGACAACTCAGGAGAGAGATCTCGGGGTGCTGGTGGACAATTCAATGAAGGTGTCGACCCAGTGTGCGTCAGCAATTAAGGCGGCCAATTCCATGCTTGGGGTCATTAAAAAAGGGGTTGAGAATAAAGCAGCCAATATTATCATGCCATTGTACAAATCGATGGTAAGGCCACACCTGGAATACTGTGTCCAGTTCTGGTCGCCGCATCTCAAAAAGGACATAGTGGAGTTGGAAAAGGTGCAGAAGAGAGCAACTAAAATGATTACAGGGCTGGGGCACCTCCCTTATGAAGAAAGACTGCAGCGTTTGGGGCTCTTCAGTCTAGAAAAAAGGCGCCTGAGGGGGGACATGACTGAGACATACAAAATTATGCATGGAAGGGATAAAGTCGATAGAGGGATGCTCTTTTCCCTCTCTCAAAACACCAGAACCAGGGGGCATCCACTAAAACTGAGGGTTGGGAGAGTTAAAACCGATAAAAGGAAGTACTTTTTTACCCAGCGGGTAGTTAATCTGTGGAACTCCTTGCCACAGGAGGTGGTGATGGCATCTGGTCTTGATGCCTTTAAGAGGGGATTGGACAGATTTCTGGAGGAAAGGTCCATCGTGGGCTATAGGCAATGATGGATTGTGCAACCTCCTTACAAAGGTGGTGGGCTACTGGTACCGGGTGCAAGGGAGTGGCAACAGGATGCAACAGGATCTTGTTGTTTCATGCCTCCCTGGGGCACCTGGTGGGCCGCTGTGAGATACAGGAAGCTGGACTAGATGGGCCTTTGGCCTGATCCAGCAGGGCTCTTCTTATGTTCTTATGTTCTTCTTTCTTAGCCACCGGTCTGTCTTCTGCTGGCTGATAAGAGGCTTCCCTGCTCCCACCAGAAACGCAGCTGACTTCAGCACACTCCTCCTCCCACGAAGCAGCTAGAACTCAGCTTTTAATCAGCCGCAGTTTGTAGTCTTGAGCTCACGACCTTCAGCTGCTATCTTCGGGCAAACGGAGGCATTAACCCTCTCGGCTAAATCTTCTGGGGAGTATAAGACCACTCCCCATTAGTGGCTGCAGTTCCCCCAGTTGTGCCCCTCTAGAATCATTTTCTTCTCCGCCATCCAGTGGCAGGCGTGTGGGAGCATTTCTGCACCTTTCTTTTTTGGCGGGAGGGCAAAGAAGGAATTAAATTCCTCCAAGCAACCTTCTTCCGCACCCAGCCCTAATCTCTCCAGCAAATCTCCATTGGAGATGGAACGTCTGTAGAAGGAGACTTCAGAGGGACTTAGAAGGCTTATGACTGGGGCTAATTAGAGCACTTTAATTGCCCAGATCATTAGCAGAAGATTATTCCAGCTATCTATCTTGGAAAAAAATACTGCAAGGTAATCACTTTCTAATCTGGGTAAACAGCCTGGCTAGACAGTGAAGAATGTCACTGTGGGTTTGAAGCAACTGGTTTTGTTTCTACCTCATCCCTCCCCAGCCCCCAAAAAACACTTTTTGTATCTTGATAATCTTCCTTGATGGCAGCACCTTCAAACTTGCTTGGTGTTGAGAGCATGCTTGCAAAATCTCCTGTGGGCATTTCCTCAAGCCAAGTCAGTTCATGTAGGACACAATCATGAGAGCTCTCCCAAAGTCTTGGTCCTTGGAATCATAAATAGGACTACCAGATACAAACTGTCCCAGAGTGCCTATACCTTTAACCATTGTATAGACGAGGGAATTTGGGCATCTGCAGCAGTTCCCCTGCAGTCGGTCACGACTAGACCATTTGGTCGTGGGGAAACCTTTACCTTACCAGATACTAACTGGGACAGAGTGCCTCTACCTTTAACCATTGTAGAGAGGAGGGAATTTGGGCAGGTGCAGTTCATCATTGAAGGGTTTCAAAAGCTGCACCTGCCAACATTCCCTCTACTATACTTAAAGGTATAGGCACTCTATTTGTATCTGGTAACCCTAGCTTTAGCTGCTGTAAAAATAAAAACTTTTTTTAGCCTTACAAAGCTAGGTGGGTCCCGACAGAATGACATTTTGAAAAGTGGGTCCTGGTGCTTAAAGGTTTGGGGACCACTAGTCCAGTGAATGGTTTATGACCACATCATAGCTAGTCACAGTCATGGCCAAGAGTTTTCCATCCCTGTGGATATGAAAGAAAAGTATTTCATGGTATTAAATAGTCACCATTCACATTGTTTTATAAAAGATTAAAATTTTTCTATGATATCAATGCTAAGGATGTAAGTAATCATTCTGGGGAACGATATATAAATGCATATTTTCCTATTTGGTGAAATTGTAATAAAATATGACAATTCTGATCCTTAAAGATGCTTATTCTTAAGATCAGTGGCTATAATTTACCCTCAGGCTATTAATATTGTTAAGATTTGCTCAGATGGAATTTGGAATCAAAACATATATTGGCATAACTCAACTATTCAGTAACATAGACCTTGCTTAATACCATGTTGACATTCCACAAAGAAATCAATCAATGCTGGTTCTTTGCAAATGCTAAGGGTTTTTTGTTTGTTTTTTCTATGTTTGATTTGGTTTCTCAGAACTTGAGGCTTGTTGAAAAGATGAAATTGCTTATGAAGTCATTGATAGAAGCAAAGTTTGGAAGATGTCAATCGTAAAAAAAAAGAAGTTTTTCTGTTTATATTCTGTTTGCAAGGAAGAGATTTTGGAAAGAATTAGTTGAATTATATATGGCTGAATTATATATGGTTGAACTATATATTAACTGAATTATATGAGACAAAATCAAATATATATTAACTGAATTATATAAGGCAAAATCAAACATTAACAAAAAAAATCCCCATTTTTGGAATAAGAAAAATGATTTCGAGCACAATCCTAACCTGGAGGTAGGCCAGCAAAGTTTGGCAGGCACAAGGGCCACCATAAAGCGCATTTGGAAAACTCTTGGAGTCAGGGAGGATGGTGCACGTCTGTGTGCTGGCCTCTGGCTCTGAGAGTGGTCCAAACATACTTTACAATGTTCCTTGTGCTGGCCAAACTTTGTTGGCCTAACTGTGCCAGCCTAAATCCAGGTTAAGATTGCACTCTTCGTTTATAATCTTTCCTTGTTATAGAGTTGGTTGTAATAATACGTAAATTGTTCCATATGAAAGCGAGGACAGTATCATTTTTTTTGAAAAACTGGCGTGGGGGGTTGTTGTTGACTAGGACTATATTTTAATGATGGTTCGTGTCAAATCATTCCTCATACAGTGAGCCCTACTCTGTAATTCATTGAGAAACTGAATGTTTGAGTGTTGAAGCAAGCAGTTACTGGGGCACTGGAAATAACTTGCTCTGCTGTGCACAACAGCCAAGTGGCTCAGTAGTGTCAGCTTACCGGTACGCTGGGCGGGTCTTCCGGGTGATCGGCAGCGCGCT
>JAJKFI010000017.1:5175653-5206546 GCA_029204185.1 Lerista edwardsae | reverse complement strand
TGTCAGTTTCCACCAGTTCTGGAGTGTGTGGTGTGAAACTGCAACACTAGGATCACCCTACATAAAGATTATCAGCAACCCTGTGAGGTAGGCTAGACTGAGGTAATTACATCTCACTCAGAGTGCAATCCTAACCTGGAGTTAGGCCAGCACAGTTAGACCAGCAAAGTTTGGCCGGCACAAGGGACAACATAAAGCATGTTTGGACCACTCTCGGAGTCAGGGAGGATAGCCCATGCCTGTGTTCTGGCCTCTCTGACTCCGAGAGTGGCCCAAACGTACTTTATGGCGTCCCTTGTGCTGGCCTACTTCCAGTTAGGATTGCATCCTCAGGAACGTCCAGTCAATTTCTGGATGTCGTGGCATGTAATTTTAAGAATTCTAGAGGGCAGAGCTGAGGCTGAATCTGTGGTGTGGAACCTTTTGGTGGTTGGTGGGATTTGGTGAGTCAGGCAGCAGAACCTAGTGAGTTTTTTTCATGGGTCACTGGGCAGCAGCTGGTGGACCAGGGCATGCAGGTGAAATGTTGATTAGCCTGCTGCACTGAAATACCTGCTTTTCTCAACAACCAAGTGTGAGCAAAAATCCCAAATGGTTAGATAAAATATATAATTGATGGCTAACCTAATTGATGGGTGGCCTTTTAGGCATCCTTTTAGCCAACCATCCTAAAATTTTTAGCTAGCCTTTTGGTTTCAGAGCCTGGCGGTAATTTGCACACAGGTCTTCTCAAATCCTGCCTTCTATATTACACCACATCAACTTCCAGGTATTGTGCCAGGATGACTGAATTGAGAATTGCAAAGCACTCACTCTGCACGCTAAGAGTGCAATCCTAACCTGGAATTAGGCCGGCAATTTTTCGCCAGCACAAGCGCCGTCGTAAAGCGCGTTTGAACTTTGGACCACTCTTGGAGTCAGGGGGGATGGCGCACGTCCGTGTGCTGGCCTCTCTGGCTCCGAGAGTGGCCCAAACATATTTTACGGTGTCCCTTGTGCTGGCCAAACTTTGCTGGCCCAACTGTGCTGGCCGAACTCCAGGTTATGATTGCGCCTTAAATGTGATATAAGAACAATTTGTTAACAGCTATAAATTGCAGGAACTTGCAATTCCCTCGTCTGGAAAAGCAAGTTTGCAGCTGGGAGGTTAGGTTCCTTTGGGGGTCTTCACTTTCTGTGGTTTCCGTTATTTCCTATATATGTTTTTTTTTTTCAAAGAACTGATCATATGAGCGATGTTGAAGAATACAGGATGCCTTCTTATCTCTTTGTGGACAGCGAACTTAGTGGTGTCTTTGCTTGACACCAAATCTTCCACTTCTCCCAAGGGAACACAGAAACATTAACTTAATATTCTGGTGAATTATGCATTACTTGCTAATACGACAGTCTAAAATTACCAGATCCCTAAATTACCATCTACTTCCTTGCAATTTAGTAGTGAACTGTCATTCCCAAATATTAAGAAACCCCAAAAGGTCTTGTTAAAAAAAATTTAAGAAGCAGGGCTCTGGTTTGGGGAAAAAAAACTAATTAAAAATAACGATTAAATAGTTAATTTCAGGAGGAAGAGGTGCCTGCCGCCTTGCATCAAATGTTCAAAATACCTTTAAAATGCAGACACACTCATAAGAGGAAATATGTTAATAATTCAGGGAATTGCTGAGTCTTCAGCTACAAGAAATTCAGTTATGCTAAATTGCGGAGATACGTTCCATATTGGCAAGGCTAGATTGATTGAAATGTATCTCCTCCTATTAACAGGAGAGCTAATTTTATGTACATATATCGAGAGACTTTCTTGGGCAGAGCTGGAAGAGGAGAGAGTCTTTGCAGTACCACTTAACTTGTTTGCAGTGTAATTGTAATTGCGTTTAGACCAAGGTCTTCTGAAGGAAATGGCTGACTAAATTAGCATTAACCAGGCTCCTGTGGGGCTCAGTGCATTGTGGGTAGTCAGTCTTGCCTCCAGAAAGGACAAGTTGACCCCAGAGAGGCCAGATGCTTACGAGGCATGGTGTTAATTGGTTCTCCCAATTGGGGCAAATTTCATCACTTGGGGAAATGAAATAAAAAATCCAATCAGGCAAGAGGCTGGGATTTAACTTCTTCATCATGTTTTTCCACCTTCCCGTCCCACTTGCCTGAGTAGCCAAGTGAAAATTTGCCTGGTTTGTCCCATCCTCTTTTGAGGCCAAGATTCAGAGCGTAATCAGCGATGGGATCTACTGAACAAGGGGAACGCTTGTAGATGGGATCTACTGAACAAGTGAAAATTTGCCTGGTTTGTCCCATCCTCTTTTGAAGCCAAGATTCAGAGCGTAATCAGCGATGGGATCTACTGAACAAGGGGAACGCTTGTAGATGGGATCTACTGAACAAGGACGGGACTTATGCGGGGCTTCCGCGTGATTGGTTGCCCATCCGTAGCGTTCCGCAGCTGTCGTGGCCTCGGGGGGGGCTGCCCCCGGTTAGCGCCCCCCCCACTGCTCGCCCAGGCACCCAGCACAACCCTCACCTGTCCCCAGCGGCGAGCAGGAGCCCACCCCACCCCTGAGGCCAGGGCAGCCTCGGAACACTATGGACGGGCTGCCACTCAAGCAGAAGTCCCGCCTACGTCCCGCCCAGCGTTCCCCTTGTTCATTTGTAGATCCCCTTGCTGAGCGCAATCCTATAGTGGCGTTGTGCCAGTGCAGTGCTGTCGCAAGCATGCCATCAGGTGCAGCTGCCCCACAGAATCGGACTGATGCAAGCAGCAGTGCTGGCGCATGGGGGCCGCTACGCCCATCAGCTGCGCCAGGCAAGCGCCGGCATAGCTTGGCCAGCGCAGGACTTCGCCAAGGGCGTGCCAGAGGCGTAATGTGGTGAATCTGGGCAGGGCTGGACCATGGCTGTTGTGCCATATCCTAACCCCCGGGCTGGGCAGCCCCGATTCGGGCCGCTGCTGGGCACGTGGACCTGCGTCTGCAAACGTGGGCCGGCTGGGGCTTACCTGGGGGCAAGGGGAAAACATCCCCTTGTCCTGTGCTGAGCTGTTGGTCCCTCCTAACGGGCTTAGGATGCAGCCCTGCTGTGCCAGCATTGGTTAGGATTGGGCTGTCAGTATATCAAAGACGATCAATTTTGAATTGGCTTCCAAGGAGTAATTTGCTGACACAGATCCAAGCAGCTAAGGGCACAATCCTGTACAGTTTTCCAGTGCCAGTGCAGTCGTGCCAAAAGGGTGTGTGCTGCATCCTGCATTGGGGAGCAATCACAATGAAGCCTCCTTAAGGTAAGGGAGCATTTCTTCCCTCACCGCAGAACTGCATTGCAGCTGCATTAGCAGTGGAAAATTGGATAGGATTGGGCTGCAATTGTATGCACACTTTCCTGGGAGTAAGTCCCACCGAACGCAGGACTTGCTTCTGAGTACACATGCATAAGATTGTGCTGTAAGGCACTAAAACAGACAAGACCAGAAATATCCTTCCGTGGTCCAGGACTAATGCAACGCAGGAAGTCCATGCAATTTGAACCCAAAGGCAGCCTCCATCTCTTTCAGCTTCTGTCTTTATCTCCATGCAGCCACCCTTGTGTGATTCGGGGACAGGTGATGACATCTGACGGGACCCCGCTGGTCGGCGTAAACATCAGCTTCGCCAACAACCCCCTTTTTGGCTATACTATCAGCAGGCAAGATGGCAGGTAGGTGGCCAATGTTTGCTTGGGCTGAATGGAGCTGGTCCTGGCTTCAAAGCAGCAGCTAGCCTGTGAATGGCTAGTCCACTCTGCTGCCTTGTTGCCAAGAATATGCAACAATGCTCAATCTCAATGCCTTACTTTATCCTTTAAACCATTAACCACAATAGATTATCACAGTGATGTTCAAACTGTGGGTCGCTACCTGAGGTCTGGTGGGTTGCGGAAAGCTGGGAGCAGCCATCTTGGAAACTGCAGGCCTTACTCATGTTATATTCCTTTTGTGAGTGTTAATAGTTTGAATTTTCAAGTGAGGGCTTTTTAAATTTTGTTTTTAGCTCACCACTTTTACATCATATTTTGTCCTAATCTTGCTTTCCGTCAGGGATGTTTCATGGTTGTACAATTGCTGCAGTGCAAGAATGCCAATTTGCATTTCAGAGGGTCAGTTGATTATGTTACAGTGACAGCACTTCCTGCTTGATGATGTCACTTCCTGCCACAGCATCACTTCCAGGTTAATGACATCTCTTCTGAGGGGTCCTGACACGCCTGCCATTCTAAAAAGTGGGTCACAGTCTAAAAATTTTGAATACCACTGGATTATGGGAATGGTGGGTATTTTTTGTTATTGAGCAGAGTAAAAACATATAATAGGCCATTATGCGTTTGGATCCACAAAGTTGTAACTATCATGTTGCAAGAAAGGCTCAGCCAGAATAGTGAAGAGTAAGTGGATTAGCCACAACTCATCCTGTGCATTGCAAGTGGCCAACTCTCTTGCACTTCTGAGCGAAACCCTTTCCTTTCTTTGTTAACATTCAGCTAACAAACCAGCTGGTTTCAGCTGCAACCACTGTACACCAGCCTCCGAACTCCAGAGAAAGGGGCTCTGCACAACCTTTATTTGGACAGCCGCCTTTATCTAAAACTGTGGTTCGCAACAATTTTAGCACCGGGACCCACTTTTTAGGTATGACAACCTGTTGGGGCTGCCTCAAGAACAGGAGTGATGTCATTAAGCAGGAAGTGACATCATTGTGCCTGTAAAAAACATGTATGTAGTCAACTATAGGTAACCAAATGCAACAGTTGGAAACAAGGTGGAAACAAATGCATCTACGATAGTAATGGGGCCTCTGCGACCCCCTGAAAATCAGCTTGTGACCCCCAGATTGTTGTTGTTGTTCAGTCACTAAGTCGTGTCTGACTCTTCGCGACCCCATGGACCGCAGCACGCCAGGCCTCCCTGTCCTCCACTAGCTTCTGGAGTTCACCCAACTTCATGTTCGGTTGGGAATCACTTATTTAAAAGGTTAATATTCTGCCGTCCCCCCCCCCCCAAAAAAGCCAAGGGGGCACCTAGGGCTGCTTACAGCCATAAAGTACGTAAAATACCATAAAAACAAATTACAATAAAAAAATCAGTATTTAAAGATGCGTAAAAATGCAATAAATAAAACATTGAAACCCCACAAGAAAAACCATATGCACAGCCCTGTTAGGCTGTGCACCTGGCCTCAAAAAGTCTGGCGTCAAAGCATTGGAAACGTAAGTGCAAAAGCAGCAAAACAAAAAACAAAAAAACCCCAACCACACTGTTTTATGAAGGCCGGAGCCTTGGCTGAGCCCAGTGGCGGAGGGAGGGTATGGCACCTCAGGGCACGAGCCCTGGGGCGCCATAAGGCGGGGGCGCCGTTGGCATGCCCCCCGTGCCCTCCCGCCAAGCCGGCGCGCGCCCTTTCTGCACGGGCTGCTCTGGGTGCCGCACGAGCTCTCCGTGCTCTGGGGAAGTCGCCCAGAGCACGGAGAGCTCGCGCGGCGCCCAGAGCAGCCTGTGCAGAAAGAGCGCGCGCCGGCTTTTCGTGGGGCGGCGCACGGCGTGGGGCGCAACGGCGTGCCTTGCCCTGGGCACGGGCAAGGCACACTACGCCACTGGCTGAGCCCTCACATTCATGCAGGAAGACTGAGTTCCCCAATAGCCAGTAATGGGATCTGGGGATTGACTACAGGAACGCTGGGTGGGACTTACGTGTGATTGGCAGCCCGCCCGTTTCGTTCCTTCGGCTGCCCGCCGGCCGCACGGGCTTCTCCTGGGGAGCGCGCCCCACCGCTGCTCGTCCGATCACCCGGCGCGCCGGGTTTAACAACACAGGCGCCCCCCACCCGTCCCGTCCCCCGGCGAGCCGGCACCCCTCCGAGGCCAGGGCGGGCGGCGGACCGAACGGACGGGCAGCCAATGATGCGTAAGTCCCGCCGAAGTCCCGCCCAGCGTTCCTGTAGTCAATCCCCAGATCCCATTACTGCCAATAGCCGTGCTCGGAAGAGTGTCGTCTCAGGTTGTACAGCCGGCAGCCTCCGGGGAGTGGTTCGTCGGATCGAGCAGTAAAGCCGGCTCCTCTTGTTAACAACACAGGCTTGCCCTGAACCATTGATCAGGCAGGCCTGAAGAGCACCCGCCCCACAACCACTTTCACAGAGGCCAGCGCAGGAGCAGCTCCGTGTCAAAGGGAAGCGCTTTGATGCTTTTGATGGGCTGAGAGTTTTGCCCGCGTTACCTTCGATTCTGCTGGCGGGGCTCTGAGAGGCGGAGAGGTTTTTCTCTCCGCTGCGGTCAAGGCAACTTCAAGACAGGAGCTGATGAGCGGCTACGTCTCCCCCAACACAATGTAGCCTCTGTGTTTTCGCAGTTGCTGACACGAGATCGATGCTTTTCCTTTTGTGTCAGCTTTCACGGCGAGTCCAAGAGGAAGCTGATTCCCCCCCCCAGCAGGTTCACAGGTCTCACCAAAGCTTATTAGAGTTTTTTGCTCCTGGCCAATTTGCTCCGCAGCAAGCAAACAGTGGAGTTTCCAGAAATGGAGTGTTTCTGGAACACAGCCCATTTTCCAGCTGTTTGCTTCTTATGTATTTTTAAAAATTTTTTAATTTTTTTTTTTTTAATAACAACTTTTCCGGTCTTTCTCCCCATTTAGCCTCGGCCTGAGGCTACTTTCAAGGCTCTGCCAAATGCTAACCGACTGTTAAAAATGCTCTCATCAGGCTTCAGTGCTATTCAGCGTCACTGGCAAGCAAGAAGTGAGGCCTTCACTGCTCTCAGAAAGCAGCAACCCGAGTCTGGGAATTGGATGGTCCCTACTTGAATTGCAGAATAAATACTTGACTTTTAAAGAAAACAAAAATAATAGAGATGTTTTGCTTTGGCTTCATGGACAGAATAAATCTTCCATCTGGAGTGCTGGTCCAGAGATGGTATGAGATGGAATTGAGAGCAGGGACCATAACATGCAAACTCCCCTGCCTGAAAAGTGTGGCTCTGTTTGGAGGCAGATACAGCCCCTTTCAAACTGGTAAAAGGCAAAGGTTTCCCCATGACCTAATGGTCTAGTCGTGACTGACTGTAGGGGGCGATGCTCATCTCCGTTTCTAAGCCGAAGAGCCGGCGTTTGACCGAGGATAGTTTCTGTAGTCATGTGGCCAGCATGAGTATACACCAAAGGTGCACGGAATGCCGTAACCTTCCCACCGAAGTGGTACCTATTCATCTACTCACATTTTTTACATGCTTTCGAACTGCTAGGTTGGCAGGAGCTGGGACAAGTGACAGGAGCTCACTCCGTCGTGTGGTCTCGAACTGCCAGCCTTCCGGTCAGCAAGCTCAGCAGCTCAGCGGTTTAACCCGCAGCAATGCAAAATGGGGTTCACAGCCTACTGCCACCGCCACGAATCAACCTTCCCTGCTAGTTCCCCCCCCCGCACCTTCTCTAAGTGAAAAGCCTTTCCTTGGGAAAGGGGAGAGGATAACAAGCAGCAGGACAAGCCCACTGCCACACTGGGGAGATAAACCCGAAAGAACATGTGGGATCCCATGCCCTACAGGTATACTGGAGCTTGTCATTTGGGCAGCACAATCCTAACCTGCCTAGGACCAGGCAAGCTGGCTGGCCTGCACTGCATTCTACGCAGGAAAGGAGGCAGCTGGAGTTTGCTATGGGGCAAGGGGACATTTGTTCCTTACCCTTGGGTAAGCCCCAGGCAGCCCTATGGGGCTGCTTAGATCTATACCCGCTAAATAGCAGGCGCAAGTCCAAGCTGCCGAGTCTGGGACTGCACGGCTCAAAGACAGCAGTTAGGATCTGGCCAAATGGCCACATCTGGACTCCACCCACCTCTCCAGTCCGGCCCACCCACCGCCTTCCCCCACCCTGTTCTGACTCCCTCCTGACTCCCGCCTTCCCCGCACCCTCCAAAGCCCCTGACTGGCTGACGTTGGCCAGGGCGGGGACAACTGTCCATCAGCTGCTGCTGCTGCTGCTGCTGCCTGCATTGGACCAGCGCCTCCTGGGCAGGCGCAGACATGCCTTATGACATGATTGCAACAGCCCTGGGCTAGTGCAAGCGACATGCATTGGCCAGTGGTGTCATCTAAATGATTTAAGAACAGGTACTCACTTTTGATTGGCACGTGTTGGGACCCGCCCACCGGAAGTGACTTCATAAGCCGGAAGTGATGTCGTGGCAGGAAGTGACATGAAAAAAGCCCTTTTTGAGGCCTCAGATGATTTTAAACTGACCCAACAGTTGCAACAGTATTCCACAGTGCCCCCCCCAGAACATGTTAAGGAGGCCTAGCATCATCTTAAAGTGACCCAACAGTTCCAAAACCCTAGAGCAGCTCATTTTTCAGTGGCAAGGCAAGGCTCCGCTCACTGCCTGCCTGCCTGCCTGCCTGGCTCTGAGAACGTGCAGGCAACCCAAACGTGCAGGAAATTGAAATGTTGCAGGGGGCGGAGTCGATGAGTGGGCAGGCGAATGGGCGGGGCCAGCCGTAATCCTAGGAACCGCTACTCGCATACCCCCGCGTACCCCCTGCGTGACATCACTTGCATTGGCCCAAATGAGCAACAGGAACACTCCCTCCATTATTTTCTATCTGCTTATTCCTTGGACTGTCTCCTGGTGACACTCCAGCCAGTTCCTGCATTACGTTTCTTAGGGCACAATCCTAACTGGGAGTTCGGTCGGCACAGTTCGGCCAGCACAAGGGCCACCGCAAAGCATGCTTGGAACACTCCTGAAGTCAGGGAGGATGGCGCACGTCTGTGTGCTGGCCTCTCTGCGTGGTCCAAATGTACTTTACGGTGGCCCTTGTGCTGGCCAAACATTGCTGTCTTAGCTTATGCCTGCCTAACTTCAGTTTAGGATTGTGCTCTTAGCCACACTCTAGCACAGTGATGGCGAATGTTTTGGGCTCACTGTGTCAAAAGTGCCTAACTTGACTCTGCTGGCGTGTCCCTCCCCGCCCCAAACAGAAAGAAACAATTATTTACATATTCATTTATTTTAAAAAAAATACAACCCAATCATGTGTGAGGCTATGCATTATATAAATAATCATCAAATCATTACAAAAATGAAATCTAGGTTAAAAAGACTCAGTTGTTGTTGGGTGTTGGCAAGTGTGGGTGTGTCACCCAAAACATCATGGTGTGTCACCTTTGACACGCGTGCCATAGGTTCGCCACCACTGCTGTAGCATGACCAAAAGGGATGTGGATATAAAATCATATTATATTACGTTATAATTAAATACAGGATATTTTTATTCTGTCCTTCCTCATACATGGTCCTCTCCTCTGTTCAGCCTTGCACCAACCCTAGACTAGAACCCTAGTCTAACCCTATAAGTTAGACTGACAATTGGCGATTGGCCCAAGTGAAATTACAGGCAAAACAAATTTGAAACTAAAGTGTAACAAGGCTTATTGAATCTTATTCTAATATAATACAGAATTAAATGGAAACAGACAATATAATACTGTGTTAGGTAAATAAGGATGCAATCCTAACCCAGGAATGTTGCAAACACACCATAAAGTGTGTTTGGACCCCTATCGGAGCCCGAGAGGACAGTGCACCTCTGAGATGTATCAATGCTTCTATATAGCAAGTTACTCCCCAAAGACCCGTACAAAGATCAGCAGCAGCCAATTATTAAGTACGAACATTTCACAAAATCAATATTGCGTTGTATCTCAAAGATCACGTATATGACAGCTTCGTGGCTTTATATAGTTAAGAAATTATAACCACCTTTCCAAAAAGCAGTTAGCAAGCTTTGGGGATAAGTGGAGGGGAGACCCTATTCATATTTGGTATTTCCCAGATCTTGTCAAACCATGCTTGAATTGATTGAATTCTAGCCTGCTTCCAGCTCTTTGCAATTACAAATTTGGCAGCACTCAGTAATAAAGAAATTACGCTTCCATTTAGAGTTGGGAATTGCTTCTTGTCCAGCCTCCAAGTATAGTATAATTGCAATGGGCCCAAAAGGATATTTTGATATCAATTTGCTCAACCTCTTTCCTCTTCACACTCCTTCATAACCCTTCACACGTTATACGGTGTTTCTGTCAACAGCTTTGATCTTGTCACCAACGGTGGAATCTCCATCATCTTGCATTTTGAACGGGCGCCCTTCATCACCCAGGAACATACCCTCTGGCTGCCATGGGACCGCTTCTTCGTCATGGAAACCATCGTCATGAGGCATGAAGAGAACGACATTCCAAGCTGTGACCTCAGCAACTTTGCCAGGCCCAATCCTGTGGTCTCACCATCACCTCTGACAGCATTTGCAAGCTCCTGCTCAGAGAGAGGCCCCATCGTCCCAGAAATCCAGGTGTGAACTGGACTGTGGAATCAAAAGGATATTGTTGGGTGGCTGTCTCCCCAGTATCGTAAGAACATAAGAGCCCCGCTGGATCAGGCCAAAGGCCCATCTAGTCCAGCTTCCTGCATCTCATAGTGGCCCACC
Organism: Lerista edwardsae; assembly: GCA_029204185.1. NCBI lineage: Eukaryota > Metazoa > Chordata > Lepidosauria > Squamata > Scincidae > Lerista > Lerista edwardsae. The sequence goes on along the minus strand of JAJKFI010000017.1, from coordinate 5,196,048 downwards.
AGATGCCTCAGAGAGCACACAGGACAACAAGATGCCTGCATCCTGTTGCCATTCCCTTGCACCTGGCATTTTGAAGTAATTTACTTCTAACATAAGGAGGTTGCACCACCCATCATGACCTATAGATCACGATGGACATTTCCTCCAGAAATCTGTCCGATCCCCTTTTAAAGGCATTTAGGCCTGATGCCATCACCACTTCCTGTGACAAGGAGTTCCACAGATTAATTTCCTGCTGGGTTGAAAAGTATTCCTTTTTATCCGTTCTAACTCTCCCAACGCTCAATTTTAGTGGATGTCCCCTGGTTCTGGTGTTGTGAGAGAGGGAGAAGAACCTCTCTCTATCACTCTATCCCTCCCATGCATAGTTTTGTAAGTCTTCCAGATTGAAGAGCCACAACATTTATGACACTTTTAGCTGGAGGTACATGCATATTGCTGGCATTATAGCCCTCAGGATTGTGCCCTTAGTCTGAAACCACCCATGGCTGCTTTGTATAAAAAAAACAAGCAATAAGAAGAATAATCATGGACCTGCATAGAACCTGCAGTTTAGCGCCCCCATTCAGAGGCGGATCTAAGTGGGGGCAAATCTGTAAGTTTTGCAAGAAGCCTTACCCTGTCATGTAAATCCCTCCTCTCCCTTGCTGCTGTAGCCAGTAAGCAACGCCAATATGTTGCTGTTCCCTGTGAGGATTGGCTAGAACAGTGCAGGAGAGGAGTGTTTTCCACTGCAAGGTAATATTAAGGCTTCTTGCAAAACTTACAGATTTGCCCCCCCCCTTAGATTCACCTCTGCCCCCATTCATGCATTACTGAAGTTATAACTGAAGTCAATAGCCTGGGAATGCTCCTGGAAGGATTTTGTATTGGAGGTTGGAGACAGGAATGGGAAGATTACCTGACACACAGCAGGAACAGGATTAGTCAGGAGCCAATCTAGGCAGAAGGCAAGGCTGGATGAGTAGGATAGCTGGCCAGAGGGTGCAGGCAGGGGCATAGCTAAAGAGGTGCAGGGGGGTGCAATGGCACCGGGCAACAAGCTTTAGGAGGGCAACAAGCTGAGCTTGACACTAGTGGCCAAAATGGTGAAAACCTTGGTATGTTTGAATAATGCCATCATGTTATATATCATTGGAAAGGTAATTGAATGCAGAATGCCATGAAACAAACCAGAGTGTAATATCTTTACTATATCAAACGTTACGGCCAAAAAACAGAGAAGACAAAAATACAGGGTGTCCACAAAGTCTCTTTACAATTTCAAACTTGTATTACAAAAACAAATGAAGAGATACACGTATGGAAAGTATACAATATTAGGAGTATATATTGAAGTTTATTTTGAATCAATTAATAAACCTCTATATGTGCACCATTGGTTGCACACAGCACATCAAGGCGATAACCGATTTCCTGCCATGTTCGCTGTAGCATAGTCTCATCAATGGTGGCAACGGCCAGTAATGTCCCGTGTCTTTGTTCTGTACACGATGTCTTTAACGTTGCCCCACAGAACGAAATCCAGGGGCATGATATCATTAACACATCTCATCATTTGCATTTTTTGTGATTTTTTGCAATTGTAAAGAGCCTTTGTGGACACCCTGTATAACTGTGACGTCACTTCATGTTGTGGCATCAATTCTAGGGCAACATTTTGCCCTCTGCACTGGGCTACACTTTCATTAGCTACGCCCCCGGGGTGCAGAAAGCAGGAAAGATTGTCTGTTACTCACAACCTCTCTCTCTCTCTCTCTCTCTCTCTCTCTCTCTCTCTCTGTACATGTGTACACACACACACACACAATTCTGCGGTTCCCTCATGCCTTTCCTGCTGGGCCCTTGACTAATTTACATAGACATTTGCATACTTTTAATATTTAAAGCTTGCCGCTCAGATGGCCATTATTTGTTTCTGCTCATATCTGATAGACCGTCAGGGAAATACTGGTTAACAACAGTCACCAGCAGAGAAAATTTGCAATTGTCTCTGCTGGAAAAAAAAGAAGCCCTTCGCTCCCAGAGCTGTGTTATTTACAATTCGATAGCAAAAAAGGACCCAGATTTATTGCCTTGCAGCATGAGGAAGGAAGCAAAGCAGGCCAAAAGAATCCAGAGAATGTGGTCTTTTGCTTCCGTTTTCCTGCCTCTGGTTCATGCTTAGCTGCCACTGATTGCAAGTAGAGATATCCCAACCTTGGGATACCATTGATGATGCTTCAGGGCTGAATACTCAAAACATGAACTCATCCCCACCCAAAGAGTATGTCCCATCTCAAGTCAGATCAACCCCCCCCCTTTAGAATAGACTCAGTTTGAAATGGGGCTTTCCCTCTGCTCTGCTGTTACGTTGCAATTCTGCACACCAAATAAATGGTTCACACACCAAAACATTCATTTTATTCATATTTCTTGTTATGCTGGTCATGAGGCAGGACAAGAGGCTACTAGAAGCCCACGTGCTTTCAAGACTGCCGTCCCGAAGTCCAGAGACCTCATGACGTATTGTTCAAATGCAAGCCAAGGTTCTCAGGTGGCCTAATTTTTTGCTTGGTAACAAATTCCGCACTTGCACGGTTCTACAACTGCACGGTTCTTTGGAGAAGCTGCAGCAGTAAACACCACACAAAATGCATATCCAATCTTAGCATAGATTCACCCTGAGAGTTCAGAAGCGCTGCTGTTTTTTGGCGTTCTTCCCTATTTCCCTACCATTGAGTGCCAAATTGTTTCCAAAGCCTTTCGTCACACTTGTTCCTCCCATGATTGACCTTCCCTACGAAACAGCAATCAGTCAATAAAGGCAGACCACAGCGGAGAGAAGTAATAATTTCCTAACACAGTCCTGGACAAGATGCTGCCAGCGATGCTTCTCCTGTAGTTATTTTTGCTTTGCCCAATTCTTTCCCATGTGTGCTGGCTGCAAAGACAGATTGCATTGAAAGACGACTCCCCTTCTCCCAGTATTACTCAGCTTGTAACTGGCTGTATCAGACCCCAGCATCTCTGGTAGCTAAGCTTGTAAAATACTTTTTCCTTTAAAAAAAAAAAATCCCTTTTGCCTTTTCCCAGTTCTGTCGTTTCTCACCCATGTACATGTCAGGCTATGTAAATTGAAAAGGCTGCATTAGGAAAAGTAAATATGTATGGGAAGAGAAGAACAGGGCCTTAACTTTCCTGTTCCAGCCTTTTGTCAGGAGGCGCTGAAACTTGTGGCTTGCAAAGTGATCTCTTCCAGGAAATATTTGGAGTTTCTGGTAACTGCTCAAAGCAACCACTTTTATTGTTTTGTAATTCAAAATTAAGTCGGGAACGGATTATAGCAATCCCTTGTAATTAAAAGTAGAGCTGTCTCCCAACCGAAGAGAACCTTCCCATTCAATGTATGCTTTAGCTGATCAATGGATTGGTTTATTGATTCCATCTGCATTGTTTTAGTTCATTTTGTTTCAGTATAATTTAGAAGCTCAATTCATTTGCATTTGAGAAAAAAAACAACAGTCATTCTAAGGCACTGAGCATCGTTTGTTTTGAGGATGGTACGTCCATATATATTGCAGCTGGGGCCATCTTCGAAAAGGTGTTCCCAGTGGTGGGATTCAGGGGGTTCGCCCAGGTTCTATAGAACCGGTTGTTAAATGGCCGGGCCCCACCCACTCGCTTACCTTGGCTGGCTTTGTGTTTTTTTTTTGCTCCGGCTATGACATCATAGAACCGGTTGTTAATTTATTTGAATCCCACCACTGGGTGTTCCCCGTTCTCCAACACACAGGAAGAGTTGCCTCATTTAAAGTGACTCTGGTCATTGGCAGTTGACCCTTTTTTTTTAACAGCCTAATCCTAAGATGCACTGCATCCAACGCAGCTTGGGAGCCCTGAGGAGCCGCCCGGCGCAAGGGCACATTCGTCCCCCTCCAGCCTCCCCAATGGCTTCTTCAGATCTGCGCGTGCAAAATTGCAGGCGCAGGTCCAAGGAAGCCGCGTGGCCTGAATCGGGGCCATGCCCCCTCCCCGGGCTGGCCCGCCTACCCCCTGCCCAGTAATGCCTCCTCCTCGGGCTCCTTCCTCTCAGAACCTCCCCTGCGCCAGCCAGGTTCGGCTGGCACAAGGGAGGCTCCCCGTTGGCACTCTTGGGCTGGGGCTACTCGTAGTGTCGGCCCCAGCGCTGTAGCACCATGACGCAGCACCAACGCAACCACGTTACGTCATGCTACACCGTCTCTTGGATTGCACCCTTAATGCCAGGAGCAGTTTTTGGTTGAGTGCTTCTAGCTGGGAAAACTCAACGTTGAGCAGCTGCAAAAACAAGCTTATAATGAGGCAAACTTGGGAAGCCACCTCCAGTTGCAGCTGCTGCCCACCTACCGCCTCTCCTGGCCCCACCTACCTCACCTGGCCCCTCTGTGCCACCACATAGCATGGCAGCACACACGCGCACACACGCGCACACACCCATTATAATTGTGTGCTGTATTTGAGAATTAGAGAGAAATTGAGCAAGAGAGAAAGTTTGGCTAGTTTTCCCCTTTCCCTGTCCAATGCGGCAAAGAGAACTCTTCACGCTGCACCCTCTGTCAATAGGAGGCAGCAGGGGCAAGATGCCAAGTGCCCAGGCATTCCAAGGGCCAGGCACTCAAAGGCCTCCGCAACAGAGCTCTCCCCATTTAGTGAATTTGCAAGGGCTGCAGTAGATCTCTCAACCAGGTTAATAACCTCGGTTTCAAGTGGGCGCTATAGTCCTCCCAGACAGCCATTCTTTTTGTGAGTAAGGAACCCAGAGCGCAATCCTAACCTGGAGTTAGGCCGGCGCAGTTAAGCCAGCCTAACTTTGGTCGGCACAGGGGATACTGTAAAGTGTGCTTGGACCACTCTTGGAGTCAGAGGCCAGCTCACAGACGTGCGCCATCCTCCCCGACTCCAAGAGTGGTCCAAACGTGCTTCACGGCGGCCCTTGTGCCAGCCAAACCTTGCTGGCCTAACTGTGCCGGCCTCACTCCAGACTAGGATTGTGCTCCCAGTGTTCTTGAGTACCCCGTTCATACCTTAGCAAAGTGAACGCCACATCTACAAACAACAGCAGAATCTTTCAAGAGGATAGGTGGCTTTCCCCGCCTCTTGGAAATTTTATTTGGGGTCCAAAGACAATTGTATAAATCTTGCATATATTTTGTATTATTGGTGCCTGATATGCAAATGAACGAAAAGAAGAATTCTGTCCATGCCCTTATTAGAAAAGGCCTCTCAAGTGTCATCTATTAACATTCCTTAATCTGCTCTGTGATTTAAGACCTCCTCCCTGACCTTCTATTGTGGCTGGTTGTTTTCTAGGCCTTGCAGGAAGAGATCAACATTTCAGGTAGCAAAATCAAGTTGAGTTACCTGAGCAGCCGTACATCTGGCTACAAATCGGTCCTGAGGATCAGCTTGACCCACCCCACCATCCCATTCAACCTCATGAAAGTCCACCTCATGGTAGCCGTGGAGGGTCGCCTCTTCAGAAAGTGGTTCGCTGCAGCCCCAGATCTCTCCTACTACTTCATATGGGACAAGACAGACGTCTACAGCCAGAAGGTCTATGGGCTATCAGAAGCCTTTGGTAAGGTGCTATGTTTGTGTCTAGAACAGCGGTTCTCAAACCTTTTAGCACCAGGACTCACTTTACAGAATGACAATCTGTCTGGGACCCACCAGAAGTGATGTCATGGCAGGAAGTGCCGTCATTGTGATGCCAGAGCCTGCAGCTTTCCTGAGAACGCAGCAATGAGTTGGGTTACTTCTCAGCCATTTTCCAATAGCAAAGTGAATCAGAAAGGGGGGAAAAACCACACATTCCTCCCCTTTCCAGCATCCCTTCTCCCCATACTTTCAATATGGCTGCTCTAAGTGCTTTGTGACCCACCTGAAATTGGCTCGTGACCCACTAGTGGATCCCTACCCAGATTTTGGGAACCACTGGTCTAGCAGCATTAACAGCTTAGCTAATGTCAGTTGGAGAATCCAAGTTCTTTCCTCTTTTCACATCCACTCAAAAAGTGGCTACGTTTCGCCAGGTGCATCCCCTACAATAGAAAATTGGGAGTGGAAGGATTTGACTTCCCATTGATCATGGAGACATTATGATATCCCCTCCCGTGTTTCACAGATGAAAACGGGCTTCTATGTAACACCCCGTTTCTCAACCCAAAGATCAGTGCCTAAACTCTGGATTCCCCGTTGTTGCAGTGATGTGCAAGGCAGGGTACAAGGTGAGGCAGAACCTCCCCATCGGCGTTCCTTGAAAAGTGTCACTGCCACTGCTGTTGTGACTGCAATCCCGCAAACACAACCCTTTGGCTCCAGCTGCTCAGAGCCCGTGGATTGCAAGTGTTTGCGCCACAGCAGAAACGATGGCACACTTTTGAAACAAGTTTGGTGGGGCGATTCTGCCTCACCTTCCCCCCCCCCACCGCACCACTCGCCCTTGTATTGTTGAAATCTGGCCTCCATTTTCAGCGAACTGAATTCATGAAGTCGCCTTTCCTGCCTGGTTCTACAAATCACGAAGGTGTGTGCTTTGGGATTACAGATAAACATGGTTGTCTTAAAATCTGAGTTGCCTATCGCTCAAAGCAAGCCCTGGCAGCATGTTCCGTCTTGACAGGATGTGAGCTTTGTGGCAGCTTAATGTTTACACCTATTTTTATTTTTCCCAATTGACACTGCTGCAGTTTTCCCAGCACTGTTGCAAAGTGCACATTTCTAGGTTCCCCCTCCCAAGATAAAAGGGGAGCAAAAAGAGCCTCCTGGAGTGAACAGTGTGCATGTAAACTGCGGGGTGTGCAGATATTTACCAGGGAACAGGCTCAGTAACGTGAATTTTTTTTCCTGTTATTGATACATTCTCCTGAGCAGAGTGAGGGATGGAAAAAGACCTGCGTTTTCCAGCACTGGACTTGTCCCAAAAGTGGCCTGGCCCTGAAAACCAGATAATGCTCGTTGTCCCTCCCTCTCGCTGCTTGGCTGACAACCACATTCTGAGAAGGTCGTGCGCACTGTCCTGGTGTGGTTTGAGCATGGCGGCTTGTTTCTGCGCCTCTCTCTTTCGATCATCCTTGTTCCGTTTTCATTCAGTGGACTTCTCTGGCCAGGGAAGTTTCCTAAAGCATAAAATGCAAACTGGAAGGCTGTGAATGTTCCAGCATGTCTAATAAAAATGTCCAGCAATTTCAAACTAATTAGCACACTTGTTCTTACACCTTTTTTATTTTTAATGTGCAGTAGCCTTTAAGGAGGGAGCCTCTGTGTGAGTGTGATGTTGCTTTAAATATGAACTGGTTCTAGCCTGCACAAGTGCCCTTCTGTCCAGCCCAGCTGCCCATTTAGAAGTCTCTGCTATATGCTGAGTGTGGAGTTCGAGGGTGATTAAGCTCTGTGTTTCTCTGTCTCTCCGTTCCCCCTCCCTCTCCTAGTTTCAGTGGGTTATGAATATGAATCGTGCCCTGACTTGATCCTGTGGGAGAAAAGGACGGCGGTGCTTCAAGGTTATGAAATCGATGCTTCCAAACTCGGAGGCTGGTCTTTGGACAAGCACCACGCCCTCAACATCCAAAGCGGTGCGTTGGCTTTTACCATCTTCCCCCCGCCTGTCATAATCAAATAGCACGGGGCTGGCACAGTTGCACAAAGCACGGTTGCGTTTTGCCATTAATAATTCAGTCCAAGTGGGAGGAAAGCACACACACACACACACACACACACACACACACACACACACCCCACACACACAAACAGCTAACAAATTATTTATTGTAACCTACATAGTGTGCCAACTTCTTTGTGTGCGTACATGAAGCCAGGGAAAAATCAGGGGCTGCAAATCCATGACAAGCCTTTCTTTCCAACAGAGTTCTTACTTCTGCCACCTTTCGAGAAAGCATTTGAATGCTCACAGAGGACAGATCTGCACCTGGCTATTAGCCAAGCTACGCAAACTGGAATGGCCGTATTCAGAATAGCTTTTCTTCTTTAGTTATTGTTTAAGAAGTTTTATTTAAAAAAAAAACAATATTACAGTAACCATCAACTAACACGATAGTGTAGTAACATTATAGTAACAAAAGCATGTCATAGATAAATAATAGTTATCTGCTAGTGGGCTGGATTGGATAATACCTTTCCCTAATCCAGCCCCCGGTCATGAAGAGAGGTTTTCCTAATGTGCTGAGCAAAGCAACTGGACGTGCCCACCGGTGTGAAAATTTTGGACACAACTTACATATATAAAATCCAGTGCATGCCAGACCCACATCATGGAGTCGGTTTCCCCAGTAAACTAACCAATTACTCAGAGTGCAATCCTAACCTGGAGTGAGGCCGGCACAGTTAGGCCAGCAAAGTTTGGCTGGCACAAGGGACACCGTAAAGCGCATTTGGGCCACTCACGGAGTCAGGGAGGATGGCACACATTTGTGTGTGGGCCTGTCTGACTCCGAGAGTGGTCCAAACCTACTTTACAGTAGCTCAAAGATCATGAGCTGTCCAGTTAGCGTGGCAGGTGTCCTCGTCTTGGAGCCAGTATATAAGGGTCCACTGTTCGCAGCCACAGAGAACAATACATCCTTGTTCCATTAGATGATGGGGCTCAATTTTTGTTCCTTCTAGTTTTGTAAAATAAGTTGCTCAGCAGCCCAAGTTGCCCCAAGAAGCTGTTTCCTCTCCCTAAAGTTATGCCCAGTGATGTCATTCAGGGGGAACGGGGGGGGAACTCAGTTCCACTAGTTAAAATTAGGGCTGACTCCACCCACTTCACTCTCCCTCCTCCCCCCTCCCAATTCCTCTGCAAAGAGCTTTTCTTCTTGGTTGGCCGGCACTCAGAGGGTTAAAGGGAGTGACTCCGGATTCCTAGGGGGGCGAAGGCAGTGATGTCATTCAGAGGAAACGGACCAGAACGGGCGTTCCAGATCCTAACGGGCTCCGTGGCTGGTTCCGGGTTCCCGACAAGTGCCAATCAAAAGTGAGTTCCTGTTCCTAAATCATTTGAATGACACCACTGGTTATGCCCCGTATATGCCCTCCTCTTCTGAACGGCAACGTCTGGGCTGCCGCACAGCTACTCCTTTCTAGCGTCGGGTCACATCCATTTTTGGTGGGGTTGGACCAAGATGAGCAGTGCCACATGGTCCCTAAAGCAGTGGTAGCATTTTACACACATGTCAAAATCTGCAAGTACCACCGGGCATACTGTGAAGTGCCACCCCTGGTATTTGTACCACTGGTAGAAAAGTGTGGCATGCCAGCTTCATCTTCGAGTCATCCTAAACTTCAAGTCACCCATTCTCCCCTTTTCCCACTGTTGCTGTCTAGGTATCTTGCATAAAGGAAATGGAGAAAACCAGTTCATCTCCCAGCAGCCGCCAGTGATAGGAAGCATCATGGGAAACGGGCGCAGGCGGAGCATCTCCTGTCCTAGTTGCAATGGCCTCGCCGATGGGAACAAACTCCTGGCTCCTGTCGCCTTGACCTGCGGCTCGGATGGAAGCCTGTATGTCGGAGATTTCAACTACATCCGAAGAATCTTTCCCTCAGGAAATGTCACCAACATACTGGAGTTACGGTACATCAGGCTGCCTAATGGGTTCATTTCGGATTATCAACCTTGTTATCTGCTAGTGAGCTGGTTAGATAAATCTGCTAGTGGGCTGGATTGGATAATACCTTTCCCCAATCCAGCCCACAGTCATGAAGAGCGGTTTTCCTAATGCACAAGCAACAAGCACAAGGAATTGGATGTGCCCCCTGGTGTGAAAAGTTTGGACACAACCTATGTATATAAAATCCAGTGTACGCAGAACCACATCATGGAGTCAGTTTCCCCAGTAAAATAATCAGTTACTCAGGATGCAATCCTAAGGGTGCCAGGATGCTGGCACACGGGACACAGTAAACCGTGTTTGGACCACTCTTGGAGTCAGGGAGGAGGGCACACGTCTGTGTGCTGGCCTCTCTGACTCCGAGAGTGGTCCAAACGTACTTTACGGTGGCCCTTGTGCTGGCCAAACTTTGCTGGCCTAACTGCCGGCCTAACTCCAGATTAGGATTGCGCTCACAATCTGGTTTTCCTCATGTTGGATTTGACCCAGGCTTTAGTAGATATAGCCATATTAGAACCAAGGCTGAACCTTAAGTTGACATGTAAAGGTTCTTGGTTCAACATCTTGCAGGGCATGAAATTTCCCATCTTTCTTTTGCACCACTCTTTCCGTTTTGTAGTGGCAGCTCTCCTCTCAGTTGCATGGGGCCAACATGTTTTATTCCCCAGAACCCTCCTTGGAACAATGCTACAAGATGATGTAGCATAACTTGGAGGAGCCATCAGCTGTTATGTTCGTGGCTTAATCCCCTGAAAAACTGCCAGAATGGCCCTATAATTGGAGCATCAACAGCAGAGGCATTTTGGCCCAGCCCTACAGAATGTTACATCTCAGGACATTGGAGGTGAGACAGGTGTGTTTCCTTCCCCCCCCCAAATGAGCAGAATTATGGAGAGTTGTCATCTGATAGCATTGCTCAAATGAGAAAGAGCAAAACATTTCTATTTAGGAGCATCAAACCCAACAAAAAAACAGACAGGGCATATTCAGAGCTGAAGCAAATTAAATACGTGCAATGTAGCTACACCAAGGATGCTAACAAGTTAAGCATCTCCTTCTCAGTGAATCCACTGGGAATGCTGAAAATTAACAATCAGCCCCAAGGAAAGATATAATCTGGGAAGGGTAACAGGACTAATGACACTATGTGGAGGGTGTTCAGGACATTAGAGGGTCATTCATAACTAGGACAGAGAGTTAACTGTGATTTATATTTTCGAAGTCTTCCTGAAGATGCCCTCTGTCCAGCTGTCCCACCAACTCCTTACAGAATAGGGGACAAAGCGGAAGGAAGTATAGTCATGCTCTACAAGAAAACAGCATTAAGTCAATTTGACTTACGTTTTCCTGTTTACTGAAAAAAATTGTGCTACTTGCATCTATATACTGAGGAATATCTAGCCTTTATTCAGCAATGAGGAATCTACACCAGTGGTATTCCAACTTCTTAGACTGGAACCCAGTTTTTAGAATGGCACTTGTGTTGGGACCCACTGGAAGTGATGTCATTTGCCTGGAACTGACGAAACAATGGGAAATTTTCACAATGGAGAGAGGTGAAAAGCGGAGTGCCCCAGGGATCTGTCTTGGGGCTGCTCCTTTTCAACTTGTTCATAAATGACCTGGAGACAGGGATAAGCAGCGAGGTGGCCAGGTTTGCAGGTGACTTTTCCCTCTCTCACAATACCAGAACCAGGGGGCATCCACTGAAATTGAGGGTTGGGAGACTTAAAACAGATAAAAGGAAATACCTTTTTACCCAGCGGGTAATGAAGCTATGGAACTCCTTGCCACAGGAGGTGGTGATGGCATCTGGCCTAGATGCCTTTAAAAGGGGACTGGATGGATTTCTGGAGGAAAGGTCCTTCGTGGGCTATAGGCCATGATGGATTGTGCAAGCTCCTTACATTAGTAGTAGGCTACTTCAGAGTGCTGGGTGCAAGGGATCCAAGCATCTTGTTGTCTCATGCCTCCCTGGGGCACCTGGTGGGCCGCTGTGAGATACAGGAAGCTGGACTTGATGGGCCTTTGGCCTGATCCAGCAGGGTTCTTCTTAGGTTCTTGTGTTCTTAACATCCCTGACAGAAAGCAAGATGAGGACAAAATATGATGTAAAAACACTGAACTAAAAATAAAAATTTTAAAAACCCTCACTTGAAAATTCAAACTTTTAACACTCACAAAAGGAATATAACAAGGGTAAGGCCCTCAGTTTCCAAGATCCCAGCTTTCCATGACCCACCTGACATCGAGTCCCAACCCACCAAGTGGGTCCCAACCCACAATTTAAACAACATTGATCTACACCACCTGTATGGACATTCCTACAACTTATTATTTATGTCAGCCACTCTCAGCAGGAGCCATATAGCCCCCCTGGGATGCTCTGGCACATTTGAAGAGAGCCACAGGCCGGAAACTGCAACCAATACATGATTTTATGTTTATCGGCTCATGTTGTGTGACGAGGACAGGTGCAAATCCAGTGGCCCAGCCGAGTCCCTGCCCCTGGCCTCGAGTCACTGTCCCCTGCGCCGGCTCCCCACCCCCCCGGGCTGCGCCCCCCCCATGCCTCCAGTATCCGCATATGCTCCATTTTGGAGCAATATGGACAAAGGGCAGGTGGGAGGGCCAAACGCGACTCGCTGCCAGCAGCACCACTCGCTTCCACGCCACCCCCACCTCTCCACTGGCGAAGCACCTAGGGGCATCTGCCCCCCCTCCGACAAGATAGGTGGGATCACCACTGTGTAAATCCTTTTGCACATGCGTGTAAAATTTCACGTAAATCCTTTACATTCTGTGTATTTTACACGCAGGAGGTCCTGAGTTCAGTTCCTGGCCTCTCTGATTAAAAGTGTGGCGGAACTGCCAAAGACCCTTTCCCAGGAGCTCTCGCCAGCCTTAGAACAACACTGAGCTGTGTAGACCAGTGGTCTGTCTCAGTAGACGGCAGCCTCCTGTTCTGCCCCTGATCCTGAAAAGAGCAACCTTCTGTCCGCTTGCAAAGAAGCGCTAAACTCGGTTTGCTGTGAAAGCCATTTCAGACCTCACTGCTTCTTTTGTGCTCCATGTCCAGGGATCAAGGCACGATAAAAGGCGCACAGACTGGCCGCCCGGCTGGCCTTGGCTAACAGCCACCTAGGGAAACAGTTGCCTTTCGGCCGCAAATGGTTTTAGTGGTGCCTTTTCAAAGCTGCGTTCCCTTGGAGATGAATGCCTTTCAGTGTGGTTTCTTTATTGGAGATGGAGGGGGGATCTGTGTTCCAGAGGGGAAACAGCAGCTGTAAAACCATGTCTCAAAAAGATTTTAGCAAGGGAAGGTTTGGAACTTTTGTGCAGAAATACTGGAAGCAGCCTAAACATGGGTTTGGCTCTCTCCTGTGACCACTTAGTGAGTCTCGCCCAGTAAAACAAAGTTGCTACCCACAAATGCCACAGCAGCTACATTGCCTTTCTGTTTAAAACAAAAAACAAAACATGCTGACCACCGTTGCAAACAGTGTTTTTTTAAAAAAGAAAATCAAAAAGTTGAAGCTTGCTATAGCTTGCTCACACAACCATTCTTCATGGCGCCAATCTCTCCCCTATTACTCCCCACCCTTTCAGCCTGTGATTCATTTTGTGCAGAGGAAACTGGCCGATCTGATCATGAAGAACATAAGCACACAAGAGGAACCTTGCTGGATCAGGCCAAAGGCCAATCTAGGCCAATCTAGTCCAGTTTCCTGGATCTCACAGTGGCCCACCAGATGCCTCAGGGAGCACATGAGACAACAAAATGCTTGCATCCTGTTGCCACTCCCTTGTATCTGGCATTCTGAGGTAAATTTCTGAGGTAAATAACCCAGATTGGGTTATTATAGCTCCCTCCCCACAGACAGGATAGGAAATTCTGATTTCCTATCTGACCCAATCTGGGCCTCAAGAACATAAGGATGTGTGTGAGCCCTACTGGATCAGACCAAAGACCCATCTTGGCCAGCTTCCTGTATCTCACAGCGGCCCGATACTTCAGGAAGCACACAAGACAACAAGACACCTGCATTCTGTTGCCACTCCCTTGCACCTGGCATTCTGTGGACCACAAACTGTGGGTCCCTTTATGAAACACGGGAAATGAGTCAGACTGGTGGCTCCTCTGGCCCTGTTCTTTTTTCCTGAAGTGGGGTACAATTGGACATGACATCAGGAGAACCACAATCATATCTCCCATTCTTCACTACAGCTGTGTTAGGGGAGGAGTCTTTGCAAACCCTGTCAGGACAAACAGCCCTGGGGGTGGGGGGGTGGTAGGGCTAACTATTTTCCACTGCAGTGTTTATCCAGTTTTAAGTCACATGAACCAAAGCTGCTATTTGGCCCACCAAGACATTCCCTAGTTACGCTGCCTGAGAGGCTTGGGAACTTGATTGACAGCCCAGTCCTATCCAGTTTTCCAGCACCAGTGCAGCATCACGGCAATAGGGTGTGCGATGTTCCCTTACATTGGGGCTGCATTGCAGCTGCACTAGTGCTGGAGGGTTAGGGTAAGACTGACCCCTATGATCAGCGGTGTCATTCACCCGGAACACTGGGCGGGACTTACCTTTGAGCGGCAGTCCGCCCGTTGCGTCACGCCGCGTTCTGCTGCTTTCCCACCCGCCCCGGTGGGCGGGAAAGCGGCGGAACACGGCGTGATGCAACGGGCGGACTGCCGCTCAAAGGTAAGTCCTGCCCAGCGTTCCGGGTGAATGACGCCGCTGCCTACGATGCTCAAGAAGGATTTTCTGCTGCAGGTAGGGGCTTGGACTAGATTACCTTGCAGTGTCCTTCCAACTCTGTGGCTCTGTGTTCCGAGAATTCATTTTATCAGATGGACACAATCTTTGGGGAAAAGTGTGCCCCATTAGAACTGCTCTGTCCTCCCTGTACCAGGCAAGTCAAAAAGCAACCAGGAGATGGCTTCCTCTGTGACGGACCACAGTGCACAAGTCAGCTTACTGACAAGTAATCTCCATTATGAAATGTATCGGTGTCAGGCTTGCTAAATCCTTATTTATGATTGCCTTGTACTGTGCGGTTGTTACTGTCAAGTTTTCAGCCTGCTAATCATGCTCTGAGCTCAGCTGCTAACCCTTTCTCTCCTCCTCCTTTCTTGTCTTGCCTCTGCTTTCCTGCCCTTCTGTCAGAAATAAAGATTTCAGACATAGGTAAGCCGACCAGCAGAGAAATGTCACTTCCTCTTCCTGTCTTTGTTGCATGCTCTTTTTCTTGCCATTTAATATCAAACTGTGTGTAGATGATTAGATGTTTTATTATTCATATAACATCACCAGGTGCTGTCCAGGAATTATCCATTAAACATGGTTACTGCCCACATGGTTACTGTTTACAATCAAAATATCAAATGAAGGTGCTTTAATTCAAGACGGTGATCCTATGGGGAGGTTTTCTACATTGCAAGGGTTGTTTCATGCCTGTTTGACATCAAAGTGGTGTATTTGTTTACTTGGGACTCAATCCTAATCAACTTTCTAGCCCCAGGGTAAGGGCAATGCAGCTCTGAGGTAAGAGAACAAACATTCCTTACCTTGAGGAGGCCTCCGTGACTGCCCCCCCCCCCAACCGCAGGATGCAGCACATGCCCCCCTGGAACAGCTATGTCGGTGCTGGAAAGTTGGTTAAGATTGCGCCCTTAAATTGTTGCGGAAGATCCACAAGTTTCCCTTTAACGTAAAGCATTTCCACTGAAGGGAAATAGTCCCAGCAACATAATACTACATTGATCTGTCTCAGACATAATGCAAAGCTGTGGCTCACCTGCTCCTTGTCCCTTTTCCTCCTCCCTCATGTGTGAGGACAGGGAAAGCTTCACTCCCACTTTAAAACCAAAGAATTACATGTGAGCTCAGGGAACTGTGATTTTGCTAACTAGAGCTACAACTAAGCCAGAATCTCAAACCAAGATTGAACTGTGGTTTGATATCCTGTTGTCTTCTAATCCTAAATAGTTAATGTAAAGGGACCTGCACCTTGTTTTGCAATGAAAACAAGAGCTTTCCCTCTCGTATGCTAGAGGGAAGGAGAGGAAAGAACACAAAGACAAGGCTTGGCTCCCAGTAGGCCTGTTCATAATGTGCTCAACCAAGGTGAAGCTTTCCGGGAAAGTGTGTTTTGAAGAGGGATTTGGAGTAAGAGAGGAGACAATTACTTTAGCCACTAGCTTGGTGCTTCGTCTTCTTTTTACTGTGGTCAAAATCAACTCTTGCCAATATGAAAGGGGTTGCATTGTCTTTCATAAGAATGTAAGAAAATCCTTGCTGGATCAGGCCAAGGCCCATCTAGTCCAGCTTCCTACATCTCACAGTGGCCCACCAGCTGCCTGAGGGAGCACACAAGACAACCAGATACTTGTATCTCGCTGCCACTCCCCTGCATCTGGCATTCTGAGGTAGCCTATTATTCTGCACCACTCCCAAGGAAGACACCAGACTAAGGTTGGGGTTTAGCTTTATTAAGCACAAGTGACCAGGTTTTAAGTCATGAAACCTATTGAACACCCGTCCCTCCCTCCCCAGTCTGGGGTAAGCAAAAAACAAACTACCATTCATGGCCAATTTGGAAGATAGAACAAACTTCCTACCTGGCCCTTAGGATGAGCGACCAGCTAATCTCAGACTGGACATGCTGTCTTTCACAGCTCCAGTGGTCCTCACTATCCCAAGGGGCCTTTGATATCTAGGGACTTGCCTTTGGCCAGATACTTGAGCCCTCTACCCATAAAGCATCTCCCCCTTAATTTTTCTCCACTCTGTAAAAAAAACCCACACCTGTATTTTATCAGTTCTTCTCTCCACCAAGGGGGGGGGGGGAGGAGAACGATACTAAGCAGTGTCCACACAACCTTACCTACTTACTTTGAACTGCCCTTGTGAATTAACCTTCCGAGGGAGGAAGGCATTGTGTTATTCTTAATAAACCTAATAAAAAGTGGTGAAACCAGGAGTATAGGGGAAGGCAGGCGGCAGACCCAAGATTAATGTGCAGGATGCATGGGAGGTGATTGCACAGTGCCACCTAGAGGGCCTGTGTGTTGACAAATGCTCACTGTGTTGGGCCAGTCTTGTGGGTCATAACATTCTGTGCCAGGGATGACTAAGTTCAGTTTTGGGGGCCACAATACTCCCTGCACCGGAGGGGGGCAGACCGTAGGCTTGTGGAGCTGACTTCTTTTTCTACTTGTACCCCAATGTGCACCATCACAAAATAGTGACTTGCGGTGGAGCCAGGTTTGAAACTATGGCAGAAAGAGTGTATTCAATTGTCTACTGCTCTGGGGCGAGGTGCCTCTGTATGTACAGATTTAGATCCGAGGTCCTGCAAATCAGAGATCTTGACTGAGAATTTTCTACCTGGCCGGCTGTATTGCGCAGAGACTTGATCAAAGGTCACCAGCCAGTACATCTGTTTTAACAGGTGAGGCTGAGAGATCAGGTGCTGCCCATGTTGACTTGGGTTTGGTACATTGGCCTTTGGTGTTTGGGACGCCACATGGTGCCATTTGGTCCCCCATGCTGTGGTCCCAGGAGCTCAGCAATGTGATTGTGAGTGCAATACTAACCTGGACTTAGGCCGGCACAGTTAGGGCATCAAAGTTTGGCCAGCATTTGGGCCACCATAAAATGCGTTTGGACCACTCTCGGAGTCAGAGAGGCCAGCACACAGACGTGTGCCATACTCCCTGACTCCGAGAGTGATCCAAACGCGCTTTATGGTGTCCCTTGTGCTGGCCAAACTTTGCTAGCCTAACTCCAGGTTAGGGTTGCGCCCTCCTTTGTTCCAGGCACAATTCAAGATGCTTGTTGGTTTTCAACCTTTAAAGCCCCTTATGGATTGAGGCCAGAACCATCCTTTCCTCTTTCATTTAGCCTTTCCTTCTTGCTTGTCATACTGGTTTTATTTTTGTTACTTCCTTTATGTTTTGGGGGATTCTAAATGTGTTTATCCTTCATGCTGCTTCTTTTCATTTCTGTTTTTTTAATTTTTGTACGGTGGCCATTGCGGTTTGATGAATTTTGTTGTTGCCTTGGGCATGCCAGTAATCAGCGGGGAGAGGCAGGGTATAAATATTTTAAATAAAACGAAGCCAATTATCGCACAAAATGATTACCATATCACGATACCCGGGGGCCTGGCCCGTCCAGACTGCCCCCAGGGATCGTGGGATGATGTCCCCTCCTGGCCACCAGCAACCCCCAGTGGCCCCAGAGGCATTCCATTAGCCCAACCAGTAGTGGAGCCCAGCATCTGGACTGGATTCAGTTAACCCCCGCTCCCAGCACACGAGGCACACCGTGGAGTAAAATGTAATGATTTATTAAAACTACAGGTTACGGCAGAGAGGCTTAAAAAGGCCTTTCAACGCAGACCAAAAGCAAGGCATAACTACATGATGCTTAATGCAAAATAAGAAAGCATCTATCTCCTAGTCTAATTACATTTCCTATCACTCACCCAGCACAAGACAGAACCAGGGGTGAAGAGGGCACAAAGATCTCTCTTCTACCTCAAAACGGTCTGTATTTGGCTTGCAACTTTACTGTTGATTGGCAGCACCACTAACCAATAGAAAGCAAAGCAACCTCATATGGAGCCCACTCTTCCTTCTGTTCTCCCACTCTCTATTCCAGTGGTTCTCAAACGTTTTAGCACCACAACTCACTTTTTAGAATGTCCATCTACCTGGGACCCACCAGAAGAGATGTCATGGCTGGAAGTGCCATCATTGTGACACCAAAGCCCGATGCTTTCTTAAGAATGCAGCAATAAGTTGGGTTATGTCTCAGCCATTTTCCAATAGCAAAGTGAATCAGAAAGGGGGAAAAGCCTATTTGCAACATTGACACAACCACACATTCCTCCCCCTTTCCAGCATCCCATCTTCCCATATTTTCAATATGGCTTCTTTGCAACCCACCTGACATTGGCTTGCGATCCACTGGTGGGTCCTGACTCACAGTTTGAGAACCATTGCACCAGACAATGGTCTGCAGGGCAAGGAGTATGTTATGGTGAACCAACCGACTACCCCGCTTCAAGTAGACTCCATTTAGCACATTGGTTCCCAACAGTTTTAGCACCGGGACCCACCTTTGAAGTATGACATCCTGTTGGGTTCCCCCTAGATCGAAGTGATGTCATTTAACAGGAAGTGACGTCATTGTGCCCATAAAAAAACATGTATGTAGAGTACCATTGGTTACCAAATGAAACAGGTGTTTTCAGGTATGTGGAAACATCTTGAATTGTTTTTTTTTTCCAAAAACATTTCTCAGTCTGAAGGTTCCCTGAAAGTATTGCCAAAATGCAACATTTTAATTTTGCACAAACACCTCTACAGTAATAAATGGCGCCTCCATAACCCCCTGAAAATCAATTTGTGACCCCCAGGTTGGGAATCACTGATTACAGTCAGCCCAGCATTTCAGTCCAGTATGTGAATGCATAGAAAATACACACATTAATCTCTTATCTTTTTCTTCGTAAACATAACATGGACGTGTGGAATACTTTCATTCTTACGTTTTCCTATGTATTCCTTATGAGTGAATCTGTGGGCAAAATTCTGGGTTTTGTTTTGTTTTAACCATCCCTAGAGATTTGTCACTTTGCCTCCAGAGCTGCGTCTGCCCATGGGCCATTGTTTCGCCCTCGCTGTTCTGAGGCAAACGTACCTGACACTTTTCTCACGGGCCAGCAGAGGACTGTGCCCCCCACCCACCCACAAAATGAGGATACAAGTCACATTGTCCAAGTTATGGTTGCATAAGTCACCACACTGGCCTTACCCAATTTGAAGATAGGCTCAGCTAAAAGCACTCGGAAAGTCCTGAGGGCGCAAACAAGGTGCGCAGGAATGTCAGCGTGTGGTTATTAATGGCTCTCCTGCCCACCTCCGGTGATTATGAGAGACTCCACATTCAGCTGACTGACATTCAGCCGAGCCGTGTTGAAGACAGCGGACAGTGTTGGGGCCTGATCAAAATGGATGCTGGATTCCCACAGGGCACCTTCCCCCCCCCCCAGCAGAGTGGATGCCACTTGCTCAGGTTGAGTGATGTGCAAGTAAATGAAATAATACCCTGCCAGTCTGCTGTCATTGGGAAGGAATACAGATGGAGCCCGAACTGCCAGGTGGAGTCGCTGAAGGTCAGAGTATTTTATTTAGCAAGAATCAGTGTCATCTTGTGCAGATGGAATCTGCTCAGACTTCAATAGGGTAAATCACAGGGGATGTTCTGGGATAAATCAGGCAGGCTGTGGTGTGGGTTTTTTTTTTCTTCCTTGTGTCTGTTCTGGCCCCTCTGAAAAAGAGCATTGCGTTAACTTGAATGAAGAAATCGATACATAGGTTTTTAAAGACACGTTTTAAGAACTGAGGATTTTTAAAAGAAAGGCAATTACAAATGCAAGGATTTGTAGAATTGCCGTCTAAAGAAGATTTGCCGAGGCCAGAAGGTGCTCATAACACCAGCTCCTATAGAGACCACCACTGGCCTGAGAGTTCTTTGACAGTAAGGTACTTTTTAAAAATGTTGTAAGCCACCTTGGGGGGCCATCTTATAATGTTCATGAGAACACCAAGTAGCTGAAGGACAGATTATGCAGATCATGCTGTAGTGACAAGACAAAACAGTCTTGGGGTGCAAGCCTAACCTGGAGTAAATGTATTGTAAAGTGTGTTTGCACCACTCTCTGAGTCAGGGAGTGTGACCAGAGGC
>JAJKFI010000017.1:5148742-5165653 GCA_029204185.1 Lerista edwardsae | reverse complement strand
AGCCCGCCCGTTGAGTTCCGGTCCATTTCGCCGTCTTCCCCGGCGAAATGGCGAAACGGACCGGAACGCAACGGGCGGGCTGCCGCTCACCCGTTTCTCCCGCCCAGCGTTCCGGCTGCATGACACCGCTGAGTACGCTGCCTGAGAACATGGAAGTTCCATTGAACTGTTGTGGCCAGTGGCCACTGATAGACCTCTTCTCTGTGAATCTACTGCTGCAAAAGGGTGGCCGTTCGCCTCGGCTTGTATGGTTCTAAAGGCAAGGACTAGAAGGGTTTGTTTCCAAGGAGCAAGATTGGATTGCAGCCCTCCAGTGCAGGCGGTACGAGTTTACTGCCTGCGCTGGGGTCGCAAACGTCCAGTAGTAAGTTCTTACCACCAGTGCTGAGCCAGCGATGCCCGTGCGTGCCGGCAAGTGGTTAGTTTTACCCTAGCTGCTGCTGCACGTTCTCGGCTTGGGTGGGGAGGACAGAACTGGGCAGGGGAGTGGCAGGGCGGTGGGTGGGGCCAGCAGTGACCTTCGCCACCAGATCCACGGTTTGTAAGGGGATTGGGCAAAGTCACAAAAGAGACGTTGGCCAGCCTCTACTGCCGTCGGGAGAAAAGCGGGATAAAAATGGAATCAAATTTTTTTTAATTTTAAATGTTAATTATTTTAATATTGTTTTTTAACGATCGTTTTTAATTCTCAAATATTGTAATTTTATTGTATTTTATTGTTGTAAGCCCCCTTGGGTGCCCGTGGGGCAGAAAGGCAGGGTATAAATTGAATTATTATTATTATTATTATTATTATTAATAATAATAATAATAATAATAATAATGAATGAATAGAAGGCTGAACGAAACCTCCAGCTTCAGGGGCAGTCTAGCAGATGTTGGAAACGAACACCAGGGACGGCACTGTTACCTTCATGTCTCCCTTGCGGTCTGCCCGGAGGCATTTGGTTGGCTACTGTGCAAATCAGTCTGCTGGACCTGTTAGACCTTTGCTTTGATCCAGCAGGGCTCTTTGTAGGTTCTCAGGGTTGCAAGAGGCAAGAAAGCTGGGAAGGGTTAGGGTGGAATGCTGCCATGCACAGACACACACACGCAGTGAGGTCCCTCCTCCCCCTGGAACTCCCCCCCCCCGCCAGCTCCTGTAACCACAGAGACGGTGATGGGTTCTTTATGCAGTGATTGGACGAGTTTAAAGAAAAGCTCCCCCCCCCCCCCGCACTCTGTTCTTTCCAATGCACGGGACCCTTCCGAAGACAGAGAGTGCCGAGAGGCCTCTTTAAGACAACTTCAACTGGGGAACTGTTTTTTCATCATATAAAGCAGCTCGAAAGGTCTCTTCAGTCAGGCCCCTCAGGCAAGGAGGGACCAGGAGCCATAAAATATTTAGCTGCCCTTGTTGACAAGAAATAGGTTTTAAGAGGTGGGGAAAAAAAAAATTCCCCTGTCGTTTCTGAATAAACTTACATTCTTGATGCTAACTCAAAGCTGCAAGGCTCCTAGCAGTGGCTCAGCAGAGTGTTGGAAAGGCAGAGAGGCATGCATTATTGAAGGCGAAACCACAGGCTGTCATGTTTTACCACCGGAAGGGTTAAGGAGGGCCAGGAGCCAAAAAAGAAAAAAAACCAGAGTGGGAGACTAGACGCAGCTCGTCTTGCTGTGTTTAGAGCCTGGTTCTTACTGTGAAGGGGTAAACCTTCAGATTGCCGTGTGTGTGTGTGTGTGTGTGTGTGTGTGTGTGTGTGTCAGAGAGAGACATGATGGAAGGCTCCTCCCTCCACAGCCAGTTGGGCCATTTCCTGTGCCCACTTGTTGCACCTCAGGCAGCTGTGGGATGCAGTGATGGCCGCAGGATGAAGGCCGGTTGATGTGGAAAGTGAGAGTTCCCAAGTCAGCTCCCCGGCTCCCAAGTCATGTAGGACTTGATAGGTACTGACTGGCACCTTGAGTTGTGCCCAGTACAGCAAAAGCACTCCTCACCGCCACTGCCCCCTGTCCATCCAGGAGCAAAGCTGGGTTCAGGAACACTCCCAGGCTGCGGTCCTGATCCTTCAAAGGGAGCACAACCCCATCCAGGACAGACTGTGAGCACATCCCGGAATCCGCTCTGCTGCTAACACCAGCTCTGCCGTGTTTGGATTCAGCGCCTCTTTATTAGCAACAAATGGAGGAACTGGACCCAGCCCTCCAAAGCTGCCAGGCATTGTGTCAGGACGTCCACAGCCTCATTGAGGGCGCAATCCTAGCCTGGAGTTAGGCGGGCCCAGGTAGGCCAGCAAAGTTTGGCCGGCAACAGGGCCACTGTAAAGCATGTTGGGGCCACTCTCGGAGTCAGGGGGGATGGCGCATGTCTCTGTGCTGGCCTCTCTGACTCCGAGAGTGGTCCAGACATACTTTACAGTGTCCCTTGTGCTGGCCAAGCCTTACTGGCCTAACTGGGCCGGCCAGGTTAGGAATGCACTCTCAAAATTTGGCTTTGCCTTCTATATTGTCTTTTTACATATCTTTAACCAGAGTTTGTATTCTGGGCCTTTGTGCAAAACTATTGTGCCTTAGCTTCTGGAAAATCAAAGCTTTTTTCTTTCTGCCACTCCCCTTGTTCAGGGCACACTAACTTCTCAAGAACACAACTAAGCAATTCCTCCTGCGGTGAAATCACTGCATGGCTCCTCTGTCTGGGGTCCTGGTCCCCAATAAGTCCTTCCCTATTCCTGCAACATTAAATGTGCAATTATTGGGTCTTGCAATGCAACCATATGCATGTCATCCCAGAAGCAGTGGGGCTTACTCCCAAGTAAGTACATATACGATTGAAGCCTTAAGGACCAAGTTAGTAAAAACTGAATATAAGGACTTAGTTAACAACCTTTTTTATTGTTCCATTAATTTTTATATTCCTTGCACAGAACCTCACACTTTCATTGCTAAGCGACTGTTAATATGTAATGATGATAGCAGAAGATTCCACCGACCATTTCTTCTTCCTTTCATGCTATTAGGTTCGTCTAGAGTGGCCTACAGACCTCGCGGTCAACCCGATGGACAATTCTCTGTACGTTCTCGACAACAACGTCGTTCTGCAAATCTCAGAAAACCACCAAGTGCGCATTGTGGCAGGAAGGCCGATGCACTGCCAAGTCCCAGGTATTGATCACTTCCTCCTGAGTAAGGTGGCCATCCATGCTACCTTGGAATCCGCCACGGCCCTGGCAGTCTCTCACAACGGCGTTCTGTACATCACGGAGACCGATGAGAAGAAGATCAACCGCATCAGGCAGGTCACCACCAACGGAGAAATTTCACTGGTGGCTGGGGCTCCCAGTGGGTGCGACTGCAAGAACGACGCCAACTGCGATTGCTTTTCCGGGGATGATGGGTACGCAAAGGATGCCAAACTCAACGCCCCGTCATCTTTGGCAGTGTGTGCGGACGGCGAGTTGTACGTGGCCGATCTTGGGAACATCAGAATCCGCTTCATCCGAAAAAACAAGCCATTCCTCAACACACAGAACTTGTATGAATTGTCCTCACCCGTCGATCAAGAACTGTACTTGTTTGACACCAGCGGAAAACACCTTTTCACCCAAAGCCTTCCCACTGGAGATTACCTTTTCAACTTCACATACACAGGAGACGGAGACATCACCCTGGTTACGGACAACAATGGAAACTTAGTCAACATCCGGAGGGATTCTACAGGGATGCCGCTCTGGCTAGTGGTGCCAGACGGCCAAATCTACTGGCTCACCATTGGCACCAACAGTGCTCTCAAGAGCGTGACAGCACAGGGTCACGAGGTGGCTATGATGACCTATCACGGCAATTCCGGGCTCCTTGCTACCAAAAGCAATGAAAATGGATGGACAACATTTTATGAGTGAGTATTTGTGGGGACAATACCACCATATTAATCCACGCATGAAGACAGTTGCCTACCTTGCTATTTGCTATATTTAATATAGCAGTCACTGCCCTGTATTTAGGGCACGAGTGGGATAGAAATTCAAATGTTAAAAAAAGCATCAGAGTTTCCATGTACAACCCAATGAGTCTTCCAGACTCCTTCCAACCTCAGGATGCCACAGGGAACATTCTCTTTGCAGTTTGTTTCACTCGTCTAAGCACAGCAGTTGCTTGTGAAGTGCACTACTGCAGATGACGTTGAAATCTTTCCTGGGAAATTTGCTCGCTAAATCTGCTGGTGTTCAGTGGCATGCTGCTTTCTCTGCACATGAAAGTTTCATTTTGCTGTCATGATTTGTAGCTGTCCATGGCTGTGCTCCCTGAACATGAGCTCTGTTCTTATTAACCCTGTTCTCCATGATAGCTTTAAACCAGCTTAAGGGTGCAGTCCTAACCTGGAGTTAGGCCGGCACAGTTAGGCCAGCAAAGTTTGACTGGCACAAGGGCCACTGTAAAGCATGTTTGGACCACTCTCTGAGTCAGGGAGGATGGCCCACGTCCGTGAGTTAGCCTCTGACTCCAAGAGTGGTCCAAACATACTTTACAGTGTCCCTCAGGCCAGCCAAACTTTGCTGGCCTAACTGTGCTGGCCTAACTCCAGGTTAGGATTGCGCTCTAAGCCTGTTTTTAAGCCATCTAGGTCAGTGTCCATAATTGACCTTGGAATCTCGTTTAGTTGCGGAATTCATACCAGTGTGCATTTGCTAAAATCATTCTGACATAAGTACCTGAAGTCTAATGGAGGCCCCACGGCAAGTCCTCTCGAATTCTGCCAGGTAAGTTTGGGACAGGGAAGAGAGAGCAGCAAGGCATTGTGGTGATGGGGAGTGCAAAACGACCGCCTGTCAAGCCAAGAGGTCCAAAGAAGATTGCGATGGATTCAACCTGGGTTCGGAGAGTCAAATTGACAAAATTTGCAATTCAAATCACACTCTCCCGTTGGCATCCTGAGGGCTGAGGTTGGGGGGTGTCTGGAAGACTCATTGGGTTGTACATGGAAGCTCTGGTGCATTTTTTTAACATTTGAATTTCCCACTCCAGTACAGGGGAGGGACTGCTATATGACAGGGAGCCATTTAATTTTATTATTATTACTGTTTGCCTGTAAACCGCTTTGTGAACTTCATGTTGAAAAGCGGTATATAAGTACTTGTTGATTGATTGATTGATTGATTGATTGATTGATTGATTGATTGATTGATTGATTGATTGATTGATGATAGCCCTCCCTTTGGACATGGACGTGCCCCATCCTGCTCTCTGCTTACCATAGGTCTCCTTCCTTGCCAGGTACGACAGCTTTGGCCGCCTCACCAACATCACATTCCCTACTGGTCAGGTCAGCAGCTTCCGCAGTGACACAGACAGCTCAGTGCATGTCCAGGTTGAAACCTCCAGCAAGGATGACATCACCATCACCACCAACCTGTCTGCATCAGGTGCCTTCTATACCCTACTGCAAGGTGAGGCTAACGTTGACTCACTGTGCATTGGCTGGCTGGCTTTTTACTTCAGCTTCAGGGAAGCCTGGGGGAGGGGGCAAGGGCACAGTCTGCAAGTCATGTTAACACATGGGATGAGAGACATCTCTCATGGTCGTCACAGGGGGGAAATAAAGTCCACTCATCATCATTGTCCTCCTTCATGGTCTTGGTTGGACCTCCTTCATGGTCTTCATTGAGGACCATGGTCTTCATTGAGGTCTTCATTGACCATGGTCTTCATTGAGGACCATGAAGGACCTCCTTCATGGTCCTCCTTCATGGTCCTCATTGTCCTCCTTCATGGTCAATAACCTGTCTATTTTGCAAAAACTCTGCAAAAATGGAGGCCAGTGCCCCATTTTCAACAGTGGCCAACCAGATGTCTCCAACATATCCCCAAGTCGGGCACAAAGGCAATTGCTCCCTTCCACCGTTGCCTCCTTAGCAATGGGCATCCAATGGCAGACGACTCTGATCGTGCTGAACAGCCACTGATAGACCTCCTCCTCCTCCATGAATCCAGCTCATTCCCATTCCTAACCCTCTAAGCTAGTAGCCCTTGCCACATTTTGTACCAGTGAATTCTATGGACCAATTATACGCTGAAGAAGGCCTTTCTTTTGTCCATCCCAGATCTCCTGCTCGTCACTTAAGTAGGATTACCCCTTGTGCTTTGGGACAGAGGACAAAACCTCTCTCCACAGAGATCACAAGTGTTCACAAGCATTTTCCCAGGGCACCTCACATC
Organism: Lerista edwardsae; assembly: GCA_029204185.1. Classification (NCBI taxonomy): domain Eukaryota; kingdom Metazoa; phylum Chordata; class Lepidosauria; order Squamata; family Scincidae; genus Lerista; species Lerista edwardsae. The sequence goes on along the minus strand of JAJKFI010000017.1, from coordinate 5,159,461 downwards.
CCACAACACTGCTCATGTGAACACAAAGCCTGGATGAGCTCCTGCTTGCTCAAAAAAGCAGCTCAAATGCATATATAAAAAACTGGAATGATTGTCCTTTCCTTGAGTGGGTTGTGTGGCAGTTCCGTCTGTGCCCTCTCGCTCACTCACCTTCCAGCCTGTGAGCTTGTCCTGTGGCCAAGTGCCCACTCCTCTCTCTTTGGGGCAGTGAACGTAAAGCTGAAAACATTCCCATCGCTATTTCTGAGTCTTGGAGATAAACGTAAAAACGTATACAGTTGAATCATGAATCAGCATCTCCTTTGCAGCCCTTCGCAAAGAGTGAGTGGCACGAACTGGATTAGTCAGCAGGAAACAGACCTCACTGTGGTAATCCTAGAACCATGAGACCCCATATCCTGGCGCCACCTAATGCTTTCCCAAGTTGCCATGAATGTGTTCACACCTCATCAACAGACTAAGCTTTTGCCCCACCAGCAATAGGTGCTGCGGCTGTTTTCCACTTGGGGTTCGGCCAGCCTCCTTGCTGGTACATTCTTCTTGCAACGACACAGCTTTCCACAGTGCTGTTATCCTAACAAAGGAGATCTTAACCAGGAGCAGGGAATGGGGTCTCAGGTAGCATCCCACAACGCAGATACCCCAAACCTGCACCAACAGGGCCAGACTTGCATTGAATTACAAAGGGAAATTCAAGGAATTTCCTGAATTCAAGGAAAGTCAGGCAAGCCCATTAATATTGGGTTTTTGTTTTACATCCTGTTAATTCAGTAGGACACAGACTGCTTTGCACCTATTTCAGAATTCTGCCGAAAAAGTCATTTGTGTGTGTGAAATGAAAGGCAATCTGCATATAGACAGGTCGCATGTAGAAAAATTGCATTTGCCAGTCACTGTGCGCAATGGCTGAATGCAGGTTGAACACAGGTTCACTATTGTTCATGAACACTGTTCGTGTAGAAATCTGTACTGAAAGAACCAGCCACAATCTTTCATTAAGCCCTGAGATGTGCAACCAACTTTGTTAGTCAGCTGCGGGCAGCCTCTTCATCCCAAGATATTCATCTGTGACTTGAAAATCAGCATTGCAACCCAAAGGCCAGCGATGGTTTTGAGTTTTGGAGGAATCTGGGTCATCAGAGGGTGTAGCACTCCGTAAAATACAGGAGAGTGGCTCCCTGCCCTGAATCTCACAACTTAAAATTATCAGCAGAAAACATAACAGAGCACAGAGAAATACCACAGAGGCAGGAAAATGCACATATGTGTTAGTTGCACATATTCAGAGTGCAATCCTACACCGCCATTGTGCCGGTGCTGCGCTCTTGCGCCAATCCGGTGTTGTTGCAAACGTGCCGTCAGGCGCATCTGCGCAAGCAAGTCGAGCGCTGGACCATCGCAAGCAGCAGAGCCAGCCATTAGAAGTGCTGGCCATGCACTGGTTGAGCGCCGGCAGTGCTCGGTTGGCACAGGACCTTGCGGAGGGCATGCCAGAGGCGTGCCGGGAGCGTAACTGGGCGGTGCAGTGGGCGGTGCTGGGGGGGCGATGATGGCCCACAGCCATTGCGCCAAATCCTAAGCCCCGTCCCCGGCCAGGGCAGCCCCAATTTGTGCTGCTACTGCGCATGTTCACCTGGGCCTGCAGCCCCATAGAGCTGGCTGGGGCTTACCCGGGTGCAAGGGGAAAACCTCCCCTTGCCCTGCATTGAGCTGCTGCTGTCTCCTACTGGGCTTAGGCTGGGTTTAGGCTACAGCCTGCTGTGCTGGCCTTGCTAGGCCAGTGCAGCTTAGGATTGGGCTGCCCATCTTTGTTATAGCTTGGGGCTCAGTTGCGGATCCAGGGGGGTGCAGGGATGGCAAGCCGCATGGGTGCCGGGTGGTGGGGGGCGCCATTGCGCGGAGTCCGGGCGCTTTTTGGCCCTCCCGCCCTCCCGTGCGCCTGGAACGCTCCGAAATGGAGCTCTTCCGGGTGCAGGGAGGCATGGCAGGGAGACGCAAGGGGGCAGGGCAACGTGCCGGGGGTGCGGTTTCGTCGCCTTGCCATGGGACCGGTTCCTGGACCGGACCGCCTCTGGGCCCAAAGGCTTCCCAGAGAAGGTGAGTTTTCAGGAGGCTTGAAGTAATCAATGGGTGTTCTGGGACGCAAGTTGAAGGACCTGTAGGGAGAACAGTTGGCATTCCAGTTGGACGGATTCGGATAGCTGGGAAGAGGTGGCTGAAACTAGCCAGAGGTCAGATACTGAACAGTAGTACTGTCACACTCTTGCTGGTAAGAGCAATGTTCCTTCCTGACGTGATCCATCCTATGCCTCATGTCCACACATCGCTTTCCCCACAGAACTTTGCCCCTCGGGCTTAATTTTTTTTTTCCGCCCTGCAGATCAAGTGCGCAACAGCTACTACATTGGTGCGGACGGCTCCCTCCGCCTCATGCTGGCTAACGGCATGGAGGTGACCCTGCAGACTGAACCCCACCTGCTGGCCGGCACAGTCAACCCCACTGTGGGGAAGAGGAACGTCACCCTCCCCATCGACAACGGCCTCAACCTGGTTGAGTGGAGGCAGCGCAAAGAGCAAGCCAGGGGGCAGATCACCGTCTTCGGGCGCAGGCTGAGGGTGAGTACAGCCGCAGGCCTAGCCACACTTCCTTGGGAGTAATCCCTGCGGAACACAATGGGACTTACTTCTGAGTGGACACGCGTCAGCTTGTGCTGTGAAAGAGGCTGTGCTCAGCTGCCGTTCACAGGCTCTCTTCTCCGCAGTTTGATCTTGGGCGGCGAGCAGTGGCGTCTGTCCTCTTGGGGTAAACGCAGCGGCGTCATGCAGCCGGAACGCTGGGTAGGAGGAACGGGTGAGCGGCAGCCCGTGGGGGCGGGGAAGACGGCGAAACGGAGCGGTACGCAACGGGCAGGCTGCCACTCACCCGTTCCTCCCGCCCAGCGTTCCGGCTGCATGACGCCGCTGGGTAAACGCTAGTTTTCAGTTGCTTTCCCTGCTGCGTTAAAAGCAGTAGTGAAATTCAGGGGGTTCGCCCAGGTTCTATAGAACCGGTTGTTAAATGGCCGGGCCCCGCCCACTCGCTTACCTCGGCTGGCTTTGGGTTTTTTTTGGGCTCCGGCTATGACGTCGTAGAACCGGTTGTTAATTCATCTGAATTGCACCACTGGTTAAAAGCGTTAGCCTGAACTGTTCTTTACATAAAATTGAGGCAGTTTTATGGAGACGTTGACGCCTCAAAGATTAACTTGGGAACCATGGGTCGGGCTTGCAGTAGTCGTCTTCGCTGATCAAGAATTGAGGAGCACGCTGTAATGACGCCAGAAGGCCTGCAATTTATTTCCAGGGGAAGGGCATACGGACTGATTGCAGCAGTAGTGCTAGAGTCGAGAGTGCTTCGCCTTTCCCCCATGCTGTTTCTGCAGTCAAAAACATTTCCCCGCCCCATCACAAAATGCAAGGCACACCCCTTTGGCAGAGCTGCCTCAGAGCTGGAAAGTTGGATGGGATTAGGCCTAAGTCTTACTGAACACAATGCACTTACTTCCGAGTGAAATAAATAACACCGTTTTCAAACATTTCTACCCATGGGAATAAACCATGGAAGACCCCTGAACCTGCATTCCAACCTCCCAAACCTATTCGTCATTCATCTCGTGGCATCCTGTGTGTTTTGGTCCTGCGTGGTACGTCGCCTATGAACCATAATACCAGAACTGATTCACACGCATTCCTTGAGATGTCTCAGCAATTGCTGTCAAGGAGTTACCGCAAAGTCCATGGCAGACGCACAGCTCAGTCCTAAGCAGCGCTGGAGCAGTCAGGCCGACGGGACTGTGCTGTACCCAACGCTGTTTGAGGGAGACTGGAGCCTTCCCGGCGCAAGGGCACATTTGTGCCCTTGCATGAGGGGAGGCATCAGCCTCCCCTATGGGCTTCTCAGATCTGCGCCCGCAAAATCGTGGGTGCAGATCCAAGGACACCACACAGCCCGAATCGGGGCCATGTGGCCTGGGGCTGAACCCTTGAATTTGGCCAAACAGGCAAATCCTGAGCCCACCCCTTTCCCCAGAGCCCACCACCCACACAGGAACGCCCCTCCTGCCCTCCCATGTGCCTCAGAATGTTTCTGCACCAGCTAGTAGGCAGCATTGGTCTCGGGGGTCGTAGCACGGGGGCGTCGGCGCTATGTGTTTTGTGTCAATGCAACAACATTGCATCAACGCAAACAGGCATTCTGGATTGTGCCCTGTGGGTCAGGACCCACTAAATGGGTAGCGAGCCAATTTCAGGTGGGTCGCATAGCACCTAGTGCAACCATCATTGAAAATATGGGAAGGCAGGACACTGGAAAGGGGGAGGGCTGTGTGGTTATTTTGCTTGTGTCAAGGTCGTAAATGGGCTATTTTCCTTCCTGATTCACTTTGCTATTGGAAAATGGTTGGGAAAATCACCCAACTTCTTGCTGCGTTCTCAGGAAAGCAGCAGGCTCTGGCGTCACAATGGCAGCACTTCCGGCCATGACGTCACTTCCAAATTGTGATTTTAAAAAGTGGGTCCCGATGCTAAACAGTTTGTGAGCCCCTGCTCTAGGTGAAGACTATCGTGGACTGATGGTCTTGTTCTTCGCTTGGTTTAAAACCCAGATGAGTGGACACTGACTCAGCCTTCTCTGAATCAAAAATACCTGCTATATAGTAGAATCTACTCTGAAAATGCACCCTTCTGCATGCAAACACATTTTTAAAAAATACTGTCCAACATCACATCATTTCTTACAGAAGAGCACATGTGATGTATTCCCAGTTATGGAGCTCTCTGATTAATTCACTTCTGTTTCTTTAACCTGCCGCGTGCCAACAGAGGTTCGGCTTGTAATTTTGCTGAGATTCGGGTGGCAGGAAAGCAGCAGCAGTTGTCACAGTGACAGATTGTACCATCACACACAACCATACTTCAGAGATTACACTGCCAACTGTTAAGCCACAGCTTGGCTAATTGGACCATTCTAACCTTGTCCTTCCAAACCTCCACCCAGCTCGCCGCCCAGCCACAGACAACTAAATGCATTCCATTTACGTGCCATAGAAACCACCACCTGGGCTGTATTTTTTAAGCCATGTAGAGTATTGTGACTGAGATGCAGCTCTCATTGCAAGGCGCCATTTGGGTGCTTAGCACTGCTTCAAGCATCTGTGTTATAAATCCTCATCTTTGAGGTCTTGTTGCTCATACACAGAGCAGGAAGTTCTGAATTGTTGCATTATTGAGCCATAGTTCACCCAGGAGACACAGAAGAAAAATTTTAAGCCAGTAATGCTAAAAAAAAAATTGATATATTCATATCCCTGTGTGAAAAAAGATTAGAAGGCTTATCTGTTATAGAAAAGGAGAATGAGACAGAGGATTGCTCTTTCCTGGGACAGCTCTGTGGTTGCTGGAATGCTAATTCTTCCTGGGGCTGGGACAAAACGTTCTCGGGAACTGAAAGTCCTTTGCATGTTGGTGCATGAATTTGGGGTACGGGGAGAACCTTACTGGCATCATCAGAGCTCATCCTGGCAGCTGGAACACCATTTTTTTTTAACCCAGAAGGTCCCTGTCTAAGCCATCCCAAATCATCACATAACGTCTCTGTAGGGGGCTTCTGGGTTTAAAAGACCTCATTAATTGCAACTGATTAACAGCTGAGCTTCGGCTGCCTTGTGTGAGGGGGAGTTGTGCCAAAGTTCAGCTGCTTCTCTGGTGGGAGCAGGGAAGCCGCTTATCAGCCAGCAAGAAGACAAGCAGGTGGCCAGAAAGAAGGACTAAATCCAGAAAGATCCATCTGTATGTGTGTAGTTCTTGAAAAATAGAACGTTTCTGTAAAAATTGTAAAAACCTTCGGGTTTCTGAATAAAGTCTGCCTGTGTAAACCGCCTTGAGTTATAGTCATTAGAGAAATCTGGTGACCTAAGAAAGGCGGTATATAAATATGAGTATTATTATTGTTGTTGTTATTGTTATTGTTATTAAAAAGTTGGCAACCACCAAGAGGAGCACTGTTTGTGCCACTGAGGGTGGGGCAATCCTGACCTGCGTTGGAACAGGCAGGCTGGCAGGACTGCGCTATATCCTAACACAGGCTGGGAGGCAGCTGCAGCTCACCTTGGGGGAAAAGGGACATTTTCCTCTTACCCATTCGGTAAGCCCCAGCCCGCCATATGGGGCTGCTCAAATCAAGTCCGAGCTTCCAGGTGGAGCCCAGGTTGGGGTTAGGATCAGCGTTGTCATTCAGCCGGAACGCTGGGCGGGAGGAACGGGTGAGCGGCAGCCCGCCCGTTGCGTTCCGGTCTGTTTCGCCATCTTCCCCGCCCCCCAGGGGGGGCGGGGAAAATGGCAAAACGGACCGCAACACAACGGGCGGGCTGCCGCTCACCCATTCCTCCCGCCTAGTGTTCCGGCTGAATGACAACACTGGTTAGGATACAGCCATATCCTGTCTCCTCCCCCTTCCCCAGGCTGGCCACAGATCCACTTTTCCTCCACCCCTTACGCAGCCCGCCCGCCTCCGGCACACCCTGTTCATGGGCCCACTGCAGCAGAACTTGGCCAGCACTGTTGATGGGCTGTGCAGCATCTGTGGGCTGGCACAACATAATGCTACCTGGTGCAGCGCGGCCGTGGCAAAACCTTTCGGTTCCACCCAGGAGTCTCCCATCTTAGCCCCCATCTTCATACAGCCTTGGGCTGGGCAACTGTTTCTGCCACACATTGCTCCCAGAAGAATCTTTGGCCCAATTTTCTGGCAGAAGTGGATGCCTGGTCCGAGGCTGTGCCATAGCTGTGCCCAGGAGCGTTGCACGGGGGCACCAGCGACCGCGGTTTGGAGAGCGCAGGCCCAGCGCCCAAACCTGCAGCTCAGACATGCCTTGTGGCATGTTTGTGACCGCACTGCGCCAGCACAACCCCAGTTTAGGATTGCGCCCTGTCTTCTCTCCCTCACCTGCAGAATTCCCCTTCCAGTTTTGCCATCTGCAGATGAAGAAACAAAAATGAGAAAAGCAAATTTTGACCACTCTCTAGTTTTCACCATTATATATGAAGGGATTCTCCAGAGAGAATGAAAGAGTCAGAGGACACAAGCTTGGTCTGGAGTAAAAAACTGAGAACTTCTTTGTCCCAGCCTCCCTTTATTGCATCTCTGGTATCACATTTATTAGCATATTCATTAGCAGGTTTACTACGTATACAGAGCATTTAATTGGTTGGTGGTTTTTACGCTAGCTGCTGGGTGACGCAGTGCTACAACTATCTTAAGAACATAAGAACATAAGAAGAGCCCTGCTGGATCAGGCCAAAGGCCCATCTAGTCCAGCTTCCTGTATCTCACAGCGGCCCACCAGGTGCCCCAGGGAGGCATTCCTCCCTTGCTGCCTACCACAAAGCAAGGCCCTTCGTTAGTTAGTTTTTTGGCATGCCCACCCTTTCTCCCAAAGCAGCCCATCTCTCCCTCCCGAGATGTGTCTCAGGGAAGTGGGTGTGCCCTGGAGATCTGAGCTGAGTTGAAAGAAGGGTCATTGCATTTCCCTGGCAACATGGCTACTTCTGCTACAGTATAGTCTTAGGATCACACTACAAGTTACACTAGAAAACCTGTGGCTGATCTAAGGTTTTCGGGGGGGGGGTGCGCGCGTGCACGTGTGTGTGTGTGTGTGTGTGTGTTAAACCAAAGCAGCCATAGAAGAGTTGCTAATTTGATCAAGGAAGCATTGCAGAGTGTGGAGGTATGGAGGGTGGCAAAACCGAAGCCTCATCCCCAGACAGGTTTCCTGATCTCAGTGCTTCCCTCCCCAGCTGCTATTTGCTTATGTGGAAAAAAAATCAGACATAATACATGCCCCTGTGTTTTTCCCCAACGAAGTGCAGTATATAGCAACTTCTGGGGGGGGGGGAAGATCAAGGAAATGGTACAAAGGAAAATGATTGCATGCCCTCAGACCCATAGTTTTCTCCCAATCAAATTATTCCCACCACCACCACCCCATCCCCAGACTACACTAACAAGATCAGTCACAAAGCAACCCACATAACTTGTAGTTTGGCCCTTTGTATCTCCTCCCCTGCTCTGGAGGTCCAATAAGCCAAATGGAGCCTTTTTTTCCAAAAATGTGTTATTTGATTTTCCAGAGTTACAAAAGATAAAACCCAATAAAAGCTATAACCAAAAAGAAGATGCTACGTTCAGGTAAGTAGTCTGCCTGCAGTAGCAGACATACAATAGGGGTGCCTAATGATAACAGAGAAAAGGATTTCGTTCAGAACATCTTTCCAAAGCAACAAACGCTGGCTGGCCAGACCTGGTAACAAGGTGCTTTTGTTCAAAAATGATAAGAGAGGAAACTAAATGTTGATGAACGTACCAGGCTGGGCTTGACCCTTAGAGGCCCTCAACTCTGAAGTGAGCTCTTCAGTCGGGGCTACCCGCGAGACTCGATTGTACCAAGAATTTAATGACAAGCGCAATTTATTTTTCCAGCGCTTTGCTGCTTCTAAATGAGCAGCTGCCGATAAAAGAACAATCAACTCTTTGTGCGGAATATGGTCATATTTCACACTGAATATTAACAATGGATCAGAGCAGTAAGAGATATTGACAATATCACTATTGTACAGTTTCTGAAAGCATGGCTGCTCAAAAGCACTTAACCCTATTTCCCACTCACGTCACATAATAATAGGTGCTCCTTTCTGGACACTCTCCAACACAACGAGGAGCATTCTTTGCAATTCAATTTGTGGGGGCACAGGTCCTGTCTCATTTTTTGGTCATTCTCCTTCCTTAGGTTTTTCTGACCACGTGGCATTCCATTTGTCAGTTGGCGGGAGAAGGGTGGAGAGAGGGTGTCCCTGTGGGTGGGCTGGCCTGGGGAGGGGGTGGGACCAGCCTAGGCAGGCTAGGTCATATATTAACCCGCGTTCCCAGGCTGGTTGGGTCCAATCCTGGCCGCTCGGATTTGCACCCATAGGGGTGGCTGGAGCTTATCACAGAATAAGGAAAACAAATGCCCTGAGGTGAGCTCCAGCAGCCGCCAAACCTATGTAGGATGCAGCAGAAACCAGAATGCCAGGTGCAAGGGAGTGGCAACAGGATGCAGGAAGCATCCTTGCGTGCTCCCTGAAGCATCTGGTGGGCTACTGTGAGATACAGGAAGCTGGACTTGATGGGCCTTGTCTGACCCAGTGGGGCTATTCCTATGTGTCCATGTCTGATTCTGGTGGCTGTCAAGGAGAAATGCTGAGGAGAATCTTGACTGGCCACCAGTGTGTTTCCCTCAGGATTTACCTCAGAATGCCAGGTGCAAGGGAGTGGCCACAGGATGCAGGCAGCCTGTTGTCTTCTGTGCTCCCTGAGGCATCTGGTGGGCCACTGTGAGATACAGAAAGCTGGACTAGATGGGCCTTTGGCCTGATCTAGCAGGGTTTTTCTTATGTTCTTAGGAAAGCAAATTCTGTTTTATTTACCTCATATTTACCTCAGATGTTACCTAAGAAATTTACCTCAGAATGCCAGATACAAGGGAATTGCAACAGGATGCAGGCAGCCTGTTGTCTTCTGTGCTCCTTGAGGCATCTGGTGGGCCACTGTGAGATACAGAAAGCTGGACTAGATGGGCCTTTGGCCTGATCCAACGGGGCTGTTCTAATGTTCCTAAATAATAATAATAATAATAATAATAATAATAATAATAATAATGGTATTTATATACTTCCTTGGTCATTAGATTGCTCCTTTGACTTTAATTCAAGGCGGTTTACATAGGCAGGCTTTTCTAACCCCGAGGGGTTTTACAAATCACAAACAGGTTCTATCTTTCGAGAACTACTACATTCAATTAAACTTTCATAGTCCAGTATTTTTTTCTGGCCACACAATTGCCTTCTCCCCGGCTGATAAACGGCTTCTTTGCTCTCACCAAAGAACAGCTGGCCCAGCACAACTCCTCTCTCACAGGCAGCCGGAGACAGCTCAGCTCAGATCTTAGCAGCCGCATTCTTCAAGGTCTGCTGCTCACGGAAACTTCCAGTGTTCTCAAACTGGCGACCTTCGGATCTTATCTTTGGGCAAACGGCGGCTTTTACCCTCTCGACTAGACCTCCCGCCCACTCCTAAATACCGCTCCTATTAAATAGTACTATATGTAATGGATTGTTTAAATCAGGGGTCTCCAAACTGCTCTTAGTCAGAGGGCCGCTTCAAATATCTGGCATGGTGTTGTGGGCCGGAAAAATAAATAAATAAATAATTTAAAATTTGAATAAATACACTGGAGATGGCACTTGAGTGAATGGGCTTCCAGGATTCCTCCCAGCTCCAACACACACCACAAAAGTATAGCACGCATTTTATTGGATTCTCATTCCCCCGCCCACGAGTGGCTTGATTAAATGTACTGGAGGAAGATAACAGGAAACAGCCAGAGCATGTTCTGAGGGCCGAGGAGGCCCTCTCTCTACCTAAGGCCTGCAGAAGGTCTAAAATGTCACTTCCAGGGCTTTGGAAAAGTGGCGGTTTTCAGCCTTCTGGAAGCATTCTGGGGGCCAGAGAGGGTGCATACAGCCCTCTCTGGCCCTCAGAACACCCTCTGTACACAACTAGAGCACAGCGTGGAGGGCGCAGCCTGTGCCGGCAAGGTCAGGAGGGCCAGAGGTTCATAGGCAGCGGCGTCATGCTACCGGTAC
>JAJKFI010000017.1:5137250-5148342 GCA_029204185.1 Lerista edwardsae | reverse complement strand
CTCATCCGTTCCTCCCGCCCAGCGTACCGGTAGCATGACGCCGCTGCTCATAGGGGACCAGAGGCTTGCCAAGGGCCAGATAGAGGCTCCCCAAGGGCTGCATCTGGCCCCATGGACTGGGCTTTGGAGACCCCCCACTTTAAATCAGGCATGAGAGAGCATTCAGGATTAACCCCCCCTCCCTGGTGTGTATGTGTGTATTTATTTATTTATGTATTAGATTTGCACTCCGCCTTTCTCCCCAAAGGGCACTCAAGTTTATGAAAACTGGAATAGCCTGTCATGCAGGGAAAACAGGATGTGCCCACTTGTGCTTCAAACGCTATGTGGGCCCAGCTGTTTCAGATGTATTGTCCGAACTAGACCACAGACAGATTTTTATTTCAAAATGATTGTGACCAGGGATCAGGACAAGTCAGTTTGGTTTGGTTTCAGAGGTCACGTAACAAATCTATTCAGGGTCTAAGCTGTGTGTTTCATTTTTCTTGTCTATTTTCTTCCTTCGCCTCCTCAGACCTTAGAGTTGTTTGCCAAAACAGAATTTGACACCTTCCCAGAAAGAAAAGTGATTGGTTGTTTCTCAGCAGCCGTAAATATGTCAACCACACAGTCTTTCCATGTAGTTGACCCAGTGTGCGGCAGCAATTAAGAAGGCCAATTCCATGCTTGGGGTCATTAAAAAAGGGGTTGAGAATAAAACAGCCAATATTATCATGCCATTGTACAAATCGATGGTAAGGCCACACCTGGAATATTGTGTCCAGTTCTGGTCGCCGCATCTCAAAAAGGACATAGTGGAGATGGAAAAGGTGCAGAAGAGAGCAACAAAAATGATTACGGGGCTGGGGCACCTCCCTTATGAAGAAAGACTGCAGCTTTGGGGGCTCTTCAGACTAGAAAAAAGGCGCCTGAGGGGGGACATGATTGAGACATACAAAATTATGCATGGAAGGGATAAAGTCGATAGAGGGATGTTCTTTTTCCTCTCTCAAAACACCAGAACCAGGGGACATCCACTAAAACTGAGGGTTGGGAGAGTTAAAACAGATAAAAGGAAGTACTTTTTTACCCAGCGGGTAGTTAATCTATGGAACTCTTTGCCTCAGGAGGTGGTGATGGCATCTGGTCTTGATGCCTTTAAGAGGGGATTGGATGGATTTCTGGAGGAAAGGTCCATCGTGGGCTATAGGCAATGATGGATTGTGCAACCTCCTTACAAAGGTGGTGGGCTACTGGTACCAGGTGCAGGGGAGTGGCAACAGGATGCAAGCATCTTGTTGTCTCATGCCTCCCTGGGGCACTTGGTGGGCCGCTGTGAGATACAGGAAGCTGGACTAGATGGGCCTTTGGCCTGATCCAGCAGGGCTCTTCTTATGTTCTTATGTTCTTATTAGCTCTCATTCATATTCCTTCCCTGGCTGCTGCAGGTTCATAACCGAAATCTGCTCTCCCTCGACTTTGACCGTGTGACAAGAACAGAAAAGATCTACGATGACCATCGCAAGTTCACCCTGAGGATCCTGTATGACCAAGCTGGACGCCCGAGTTTGTGGTCTCCGAGCAGCAGGCTGAATGGCGTGAACATCACCTATTCCTCCGGAGGACACATTGCTGGGATCCAGAGAGGAACCATGTCAGAAAGGATGGAGTACGACCAGTCAGGCCGGATTACATCGAGAATCTTTGCTGATGGCAAATCGTGGAGTTACACGTACTTAGAGAAGGTGAGAGCCAGTGATGTCATGCAGGGGGAACGCGGGGGAACTCAGTTCCACTAGTTAAAATTAGGGCTGACTCCGCCCACTTCACTCTCACTCCTCCCCCCTCCCAATTCCTCTGCAAAGAGCTTTTCTTCTTGGTTGGCTGGCACTCAGAGGGTTAAAGGGAGCGACTCCGGATTCCTAGGGGGGCGAAGGCAGTGATGTCATTCAGGGGGAACAGACCAGAACGGGCGTTCCGGATCCTAATGGGCTCCGTGGCTGGTTCCGGGGTTGCGACAAGTGCCAATCAAAAGTGAGTTCCTGTTCCTAAATCATTTGAATGACACCACTGCCCATAAGATGTGCCTCAAAACCTCGTAGCCTTTAAAGTCCCCTTTCTTATAGCTATGCTTTGAAGGACCGAATCCGACCACTACCTTGAGGGAAAAGGGCTTAGGAAAACTATCGACACTGCCTTGTTCCAAGATGCGAAATTGTGATAAACAGAATCACAATTTATTTATCTTTGACCACTGTTAAAATGTTAACTCTCTCCGTTGATCCCCAGGTTACTCTTCTTGATCTTGAAATTAATTTATTCATATGCAACTTTTCAGCCTCGTAGTAACCCCCCACAGCATCCTATATTACAATAAGATAATGAAATAAAAGAAACTCCAGCTCTAAAAGATAGAAGCAACCAGAGACCCTTAAACGCCCTTCAACAACAGGAGATCAGACAACACTGAATGCTCTTCGGAAATGTTTGTTTGCACAGCCCTTCTGAAAGCTGAAAGAAGTTGGGCCAAGTGGTAGGGGGAATTCCATGGCTTAGGGACCACCACAGGGAAGATTCTGTCCTGTTTGTGCACCATTTCAGCCTTGATAGAGAGAGAGGTCTAAGAGCAGTGCTTCTCCTGTTGTTCTTAGTGAGCAGACAACATTCATTGGTTGCAGTCCCTTAGATTCCCTGAGTCCAAAGCATTTAGGAGTTTTAAGAGCCCAAATCTATCCTCCTTCCTGCCTCCCATTGCACCACCACTGATGCAGTTGCACCATCGGGCTCCTGGACCGCTCTGTAGCTGATGCACATTCAAGGAGAAGTATGGGGCGGTGGTGTATCCCTTCAAAAAAGAGGGGATAGTGCACCATTGCTCCTAGATCCTCTCCCTCCAGCTGCTGCCCTGCTCCCATTCCCCCTCCCCCCATTCAGTTTTGCTCCCTTCTTGCCCAACCCCTGCCGCTGCCTTACCTGGCCCTGTGCAGTTGCAACAGGAACCGGCAACAAATGGGAACACTGTTGCTTCTTGCGGCAGTGCTCCCAAAATGGCTGCCAACAAAGCAATGCACTCTCCATTGGTGGCCACTTTTCAACAGTGGAAGAATCTTCTACTATCGTAATTACTACCCCCTGACAGCCCAGTCCCAGATAGGATTTGGCTGACAAGATAGTAAATAGTGTATTCAATTGTGCTAAGTAGCAAGCTAGGAACCATTGCAGACTGAGCAATAGCAGAGTAACATGTGCCAAATATCAGGCTCCCATCAACAGCCTCATAGCAATGGTCCATACCAGGTTTCCAAACAGTTTGAAGAGTAGCTTGGGGGATTCAGCAGGATGGAGGTGGGGTGGACATCATCCACCATATCTGGCACAAGTTGTTGTTGTTGTTCAGTTGCTAAGTTGTGTCCGACTCTTCGCGACCCCCTGGACCACAGCACGCCAGGCCTCCCTGTCCTCCACTAGCTTCCGGAGTTCGCCTAATTTCATGTTTGTCGCTTCGGTGACACTCTAACCATTTCATCCTCTGCCGCCCCCTTCTCCTTTGGCCTTCAATCTTTCCCAGCAGGAGGGTCTTTTCTAAGGAGTCCTCTCTTCTCATGAGGTGGCCAAAGTCTTTGAGCTTCAGCTTCAGGATTTGTCCTTCCAGGGAGCAATCAGGCTTGACTTCCTGTAGGATTGCCCGATTGGATCTCCTTGCAGTCCAGGAAGACATCTCCTGCATGTCTTCTCCAACACCATAATTTGAAAGCATCTATTCTTCGGCGCTCTGCCTTCCTTATGGTCCAGCTCTCACATCCATACATTGCTACTGGGAAAACCATGGCTTTGACTATGCGAACCTTTGTTGGCAGGGTGATGTCTGGGCTTTTTATTAAGTTGTCTAGGTTCACCATAGCTGTCCTCCCAAAATGTAAACGTCTTTTAATTTCATGGCTGCAGTCACCATCTGCGGTGATCTTGGAGCCCAGGAAAGTAAAGTCTGTCACTGCTTCCATTTCTTCCCCTTCTATTTGCCAGGAAGTGATGGGAGTGGTTGCCATGGTCTTAGTTTTTTTTTAATGTTGAGCTTCAAGCTAATTTTGGCACTTTCCTCTTTCACCCTCATCAGAAGGTTCTTTAGGTCTTCCTCACTTTCTGCCATTAGAGTGGTATTGTCTGCATATCTGAGGTTGTTGATATTTCTCCCAGCAATCTTGATTCCAGCTTGTGAGTCATCCAGCCTTGCCTTCCTCATGATGTACTCTGCATGTAAGTTAAATAAGCAGGGTGACAGGTATACAGCCTTGCTGGCACAAGATAGGAAGGTACAAAAACAATTTTTCTACAAATAAATGCACACACTCTTCAATTCTGAGGGAGGCAATTCTCCTTCTTGCCAAAATCATTTTGGAATTGTTGGAATAAAGTACATAAGTATTCTTCTTAATAACCGTCATGATGGATATACAATCAGAGTATTTATTTATTTGAAGAATTTATATCTTGCCTTTCCCATGCTGAAGAAAATGCCCAAGGCGACTACAGAGCTACATAAAGACAATAAATATATAAAGGTACCATAACACAATAAGTAGAAAACATCAAAAACAAAAGCATTAAAACATTGACTTTAACATTAAGCTCAAACACACATACACAAAAAGGTTTAAAACAGGACAGAAACCAAACACATTTCATCAGGCCATTGGGGGACGATGACAAATTGCCCAGGGGAGCAGTCAAGCTAAAGCACTATTCCAGAGGCACAGCTAAAAAACATAATCCAAAAGCCAGATGAAATAGGTATGTTTTGAGCCCTCTCTGAAAAGCCCTGAGGGAGGGGGTAGTTCTTCATTCCTCTGGAAGGGAATTTCATATTTGTGGTGCCACTACAAAGAAGGCTCGCCCCTGAGTCACCATCCTTTTAACTTGGGATAGAGGGGGCAATTGAAGAAGAGCCCCTTCAGATGACCCCAGAGGGCAGGCTGGAATGTATATCTTTGAAGATAAGCATTGTTATGGCAATTTGTCCTCCTGTCCTGCTTGTGGGCTTCTCAGAGGCACCAGGTTGGCCACAATGAGCAATGGGATGCTGGACTAGATAAGCTTTCAGTGTGATCCAGTAGAGTTCTTCTTGTGTTGTGTTCATATGGCTTTAAAATGGGGTGTAACAACTATTTATTTCCTCTTGCTTACAGTCCATGGTGCTACTTCTTCACAGTCAACGGCAGTACATCTTTGAGTTTGATAAGAATGACCGCTTGTCCTCTGTGACCATGCCCAACGTAGCGCGGCAGACATTGGAAACCATCCGCTCCATTGGTTACTACAGGAACGTCTACCGACCCCCAGAGGGCAATGCCTCCGTCATTCAGGATTTCAATGAGGAGCAGCAGCTCCTCCACACCTATCATTTAGGGACAGGAAGGCGGGTCATCTACAAGTACGGCAAGCTGTCCAAGCTGGCCGAAATGCTTTACGATACCACCAAAATCAGCTTCACCTACGATGAAACCGCTGGCATGTTGAAAACAATAAACCTGCAAAACGAAGGGTTCACCTGCACCATCAGGTACCGGCAGATTGGGCCGCTAATTGACCGGCAGATCTTCCGTTTCACGGAAGAAGGCATGGTGAATGCCCGCTTCGACTACAATTACGACAACAGCTTCCGAGTGACCAGCATGCAAGCCGTGATCAATGAGACGCCCTTACCCATTGACCTCTACAGGTACGACGACGTGTCGGGCAAAACCGAGCAGTTTGGCAAATTTGGGGTCATCTATTACGACATCAATCAGATCATCACCACAGCTGTCATGACCCACACTAAGCATTTTGATGCCTATGGTAGGATGAAGGAAGTACAATATGAGATATTCAGGTCCCTCATGTACTGGATGACTGTGCAGTATGACAACATGGGAAGAGTAGTGAAGAAAGAGTTGAAGGTTGGCCCATACGCAAACACCACGAGATATTCATACGAGTACGATACTGACGGCCAGTTACAGACTGTGTCGATCAACGAGAAGCCCCTCTGGCGGTACAGTTATGACCTAAACGGGAATCTCCATTTGTTGAGCCCTGGTAACAGTGCCCGCCTCACACCACTGAGGTACGATCTAAGGGACAGGATTACAAGATTAGGAGACGTGCAGTACAAGATGGATGAAGATGGCTTCTTGAGACAAAGAGGGAACGACATATTTGAGTACAACTCCGCCGGACTGCTCATCAAAGCGTACAACAAAGCCAATGGATGGAGTGTCAAGTATCGTTACGATGGACTTGGAAGGAGGGTCTCCAGCAAAACTGCCCATGGCCATCATCTGCAGTTCTTTTATGCAGATCTTTCCAACCCTACCAAGGTCACCCATCTATACAATCATTCCAGTTCTGAAATAACCTCCCTCTACTATGACCTCCAGGGCCATCTCTTTGCTATGGAACTTAGTAGCGGAGATGAATTTTACATTGCATGCGATAACATTGGTACGCCTTTGGCTGTCTTCAGTGGGACAGGCTTAATGATCAAGCAGATACTGTACACAGCTTATGGGGAGATCTACCTAGACACCAACCCAAACTTCCAGATCATTGTTGGCTACCATGGAGGTCTGTACGACCCCCTCACCAAACTCATTCATATGGGAAAGAGAGATTACGATGTGCTTGCTGGTCGGTGGACCAGCCCAGACCACGACATCTGGAAACGTCTTAACAGCAACAACATAATGCCTTTTAATCTTTACATGTTCAAGAACAACAACCCAATTAGTAACGCTCAGGATATCAAGTGCTACATGACAGGTAAGATTCGGTTTTGGCCAGTTGCTCTGTAGCCCACCAGTCAAGTCAAAGGCTTTTATATTTGACTGTTTGCCACTTTGTAACATCATAGCCTAGGTTTTCAGACCTAGATCCAAGAAGTTTCAACATTCTTGAGATTCATTTAGGCTTTATTGAAAAGCACTATA
Organism: Lerista edwardsae; assembly: GCA_029204185.1. NCBI lineage: Eukaryota > Metazoa > Chordata > Lepidosauria > Squamata > Scincidae > Lerista > Lerista edwardsae. Next base: position 5,141,398 of record JAJKFI010000017.1, on the reverse strand, counting down.
TATATTATTGTATGTGTGAGTCAAAACCTACATTTCTGTTTTATATATTGCCACTATTTGTGATGTCACTAATAATAATAATAATAATACATGTATTTATATACCGCCTTTCTTAAGGTCACTAGATTTCTCTAATGATTACAACTCAAGGCGGTTTACATAGGCAGACTTTTCACAAACCCGAAGGTTTTTACAATTTACAGAATGTTCTATCTTTCAAGAACCACACTCAAACAGATCTTTCTTTCTGGATTTAGCCTTCTTTCTTTAGCCACCTGTCTGTCGTCTGCTGGCTGATGAGGCTTCCCTGCTCTCACCAGAGACGCAGCTGCGTTCAGCACACTCCTCCTCCCACGAGGCAGCTGAAACTCAGCTTTTAATCAGCCACGGTTTGCAAGGTCATTGTTGCATTCACACTATCTTTAGTCTGGAATTGTCATATTTTGTTCCAATCACTTTTTACCAAGAATCCAGACAGTGTGGTTTTCATTTGTTTCCTGTGTCACAGTCCCAACTTTTTTTCAGATGTGACTTGTGGATCTCTTATCATCAAATACACAATTGCAGGGCCAGCCTGTGCAGTGCAGGTTGGCAAATCATGATGGACATTTTTCAAAGCTAGTGCCTATAAATTAAAAGCTTCCTCTTCTGCTCCTTTTCCTGCTTCCTATTCAGTGCTATTTCATTATAACCTTTTAAAAAAACTGAAGAAATCATTCCCCTTTTTGGAAAGAGGAACTAAGTTGTTAAGGAGCAATTAAGAGACTGTTTCTCACTAATCCTGCTGATGTTCTGAACAGAAGGCAATAAGGAGCAGAAAGCACAAGAAGGAAGCTTCTAATTCAAGCTGCAGGAGCCCTTTGCTCAAGAGGACTTACTTCTAAGTAGCCAACGCATAAGGATCTGACCCAGAGGGACAGGCATTGCTGGATAAAATAGATGTATATTAAGTGCCATTTGAAACCAGTTTTAATTCCGTGTTCAGCTGATTCCAGGGAAGTGCCATCTCAGTGGCCCTGAAGGCTATAGAAAGCAGCTTAGCAGAGATATAATAAGATTATCCTGTTTAGCTTAGAAAGGCAAGCTGTCCAAAAAGAATGCCTGCCCCTGCTGTCTGGGCTTTGAAGCACCTTTGAACAGTGGTTCTCTTATATAGAGAAGGGGAACAGAGGCCTTAGAACAGATCTATTTTGCTGTGCAAACCATTTTTCATTTTCATTCATTCAAAAAACCTTTATTGGCATATCAAAGGAAACATAACCTAACCAATGGTCCTTAAAATTTCAGACAAATACATAGCAACTTTCAGTGTGACAGCAGGCTGAAGATCGCACAAGAGAAAAGATATAGTATCAGAAGGGGAAAGAGATAGAGTAGAGAGGATAGGTTGAAGGAAAAAAACACGAAGAGAGTGATGGAAAGGGCAATGTAATAGAATATGTTGAAGGGAATCAGGAAAAGTATGACAAAAAAAACAAATTCTTTGATCACGCGGAATTCGAGAGAAACGTCCAAGATGATACGCAGTAGGGAAAATATTTAAGCGAGCCAGCATGAAGGCTCTTCGCTGAAAAGGATTTATTAATGTAGTGAAGTAGTTAGAGGGCCGGCCACCAGAAGAAGGAAGATCAAAAAAGAAGGGGGAACAAGTAGGGTTCATATGTGTAGTTAACTCCTCCAATTCATATTGATAAAGTTGATTTTTTATACGCTATGGGCTGCCTCCAAAGAAGTGTCAAAAAGGGATTCTAAAGAAATACCAAGTGAAGAAAGTTTAGTTTCAAAAAGAAGGAACCAGTTGAATCTAAAAGAGTCCTTAAGAATAGCAGATAATAAAGAGTTGTTAGAAAGACGAAGAAAAAGACGCAACCAATATTTAAACGAAATTGACCATGCCACCGTAGACGGTAGATGGATACCTAATTCAGAAAAAATAGTGGAATAATTAATAACATTAGGGATACCCAAAATTTTCCTAAGAAAGGCAGTAATAAGATTGTTTAAGTTGTTAGAGAAGGCAGAAATCCAAATGGGGACCCCATAAAGAAAATAAGAGAGTAATTTGAGATGGTATATTTCTAATGCAGCTGGAATATACTGATTCCCAGATGAATAGTGAAATTTGGAAATAGCCTGTAATTTAGAGGTGGAAGTAGCTAAAACTGATTTGATGTGTGAAGACCAATTTAATTTATAATGTAAAGTGACTCCGAGATATTTATAGGAGGGAACCTGTTGGAAAACTTGAGTTCCAATCTTCCAAGAGGAGGGAGACCATGTTTTAGAAAAAACTATGATTTTGGTTTTATCGGAATTAATAGAAAGATGGTTAGCGGAACAATAATTCTTAAATGCTGTAAGAGATTGACGTAGACCAGATTTAGAACGGGAAAGCAGAACAGCATCATCTGCATAGAGTAATATATTAATAAGTTCACCGTTCAAGGCAGGGGAAGAGGTGTTATGAGCAGAAAGAAAAGAAGGAAGATCAGTCAAATAGAGATTAAATAAAAAGGGAGCCAGAATGCATCCTTGACGGACTCCTTTATTGACAGGGATCGGAAGAGTAAGAGAATTAGAGTTAGGAAGACGAACGTGACAAGAATTATTAGAATGGAGTTTGCGGAGGAGAAATAAGAGGCGAGGTTCAATACCCCATTTTTGAAGTTTGTCCCAGAGAGTGACTCTATCAATAGTGTCAAAGGCACTCCTCAGATCAACAAAAGCTACGAAAAGATTAGATTTCTGAGAAGTGTATTTTTGGACAAGAAAGGACAAAACTAAGATGTGATCTAACGTACTGGAACCCGCTGAAAAACCAATTTGTTCTTTCCCTGGGAGACCAATAGTATGGGCCCAACTCTGGAGCTTAGATAAGAGAAACCTAGAATATAACTTCCCTATATAAACCCTGTGCAAATCAATCTGTGACGTTTTTGTTGAAGTGTGGTATATAAATATTTTAATAACAATAGTTCAAGCGGTTCAGGAAGTGGAGAGGCAGCAGGCCTTCCCTGAGCTAACTGGGTGCCCTATGAAAGCAGCCACATTGCCTTGCTATGCCTTAAGCCGCACTAGAGCAAGCCGCACAAGGAGTACGCAGAAATGTGCACGCGGGGCCCCCTCTCCCCCCTCCCCGTTTCTGCCTCTCCCTTCACGCATCTCTTCCTGCAGATTAAAAGGTGATTAATGTCTTTCTCATTTCCTATCGTTCGTTCAGAGGTATCATTGTGTGCATCAGCTGGCAGCCCAGCTTCTAAATTGCATCTGAATCCCTTCGAATCATGACCTTTTTATCAAGCCTTTTAAAAATAACAATGTGATTAAGCGCTAATTCGTCCATGAGAATCGGGGCTTCTCGGCTGGTGAAAAACAAGCGTCACGTGCAGCGGCGTCATGCAGCTGGAACGCTGGGTGGGAGGAACGGGTGAGCGGCAGCCCGCCCGTTGCGTACCGCTCCGTTTCGCCGTCTTCCCCGCCCTGCGGGAAGACGCGGGGCGGGGAAGACGGCGAAACGGAGCGGTACGCAATGGGCGGGCTGCCGCTCACCCGTTCCTCCCGCCCAGTGTTCCGGCTGCATGACGCCGCTGGTCACATGCCTTAAATGTCGGCCAGACCAGAATGCTGCAGCCTTTTGACCAAACTCCAGCCAGTGTCACCGGTACAAGTTTGCAGTCATGGCCAGTGCTGAAGTGAGGTTGCTGGGAACTTGGAGCAACGCCTTGCACTGGGCCTTTCCAAGGTGCCCCCACCCACTCCCTGATGGCATACAAGGCATAAATAACTTCTCCAAGGCCATGCAGTGAATTAATGGCAAAAATGTGTCTCAAAGCCACTTTCCTCAAGCCCAACTCTCCGTAGAGTGGAGTCCAGTCTCCGTATAACGGGCCTTGTCAGGCTGACCTGCTGGACGTTCCATTTGTTAGGCGTCTTGATGTTATTGGAATTATTTCTTATTGGTGATGGGGGAAAGCAGAGTAACGCAAGCAGCGGATTCCCCCTTTGGATCACCCACAGGAACCTCCCTCACCCAGGCTGACTGCTAATTAACAAAGGACACAGGCAGAGGCTTGGTAAAAATGCAAAAAGAATAGTTTATTATTATTATTATTATTATTATTATTATTATTATTATTATTATTATTATT
>JAJKFI010000017.1:5113136-5128205 GCA_029204185.1 Lerista edwardsae | reverse complement strand
TGTGTGTGTGTGTGTGTGTGTGTGTGTGTGTGTGTGTGTGTGTGTGTGTGTGTGTGTGTGTGTGAGAGAGAGAGAGAGAGAGAGAGAGAGAGAGAGAGAGAGAGAGATCTCCATTCCAAAAGCTAGCTCATACAACAGGGCATGGGGGAAAGAATCAACAGGAGATAACTTTACTCCTCAGCTTTCATGTGTAATGTGGCTTTGTGAAGTCACCTCTACACGGTGAGATCTCAGGTGTGTCTTCCTGAGATCTGCTGCTTGCATTAATTTGCTTGGCCAATGTCCAGATCACTGCAAGGGCCTTTTATGGCTAAGGTGCAGGTTTTCCATTTTTTGATCTCATGGAGTCCGTTGCCCCAGTCTGCTGTGCACACTCCACTGCCTGCCGTGTGAATGCACCATGAAAGCCAAGCAGCAACGTTTGCCTGTGATTAAAACCAAATATGGCACAAATAAGTGTCACCAAAGAAGACCAGGCAGGAGCCTGTGCAGGCCAGCAAAGTCTGAAAATTTGGGAAGGAACCAGGGTACACACAATTCCCGAATCAGCCAGCCTGATTCCTAACCCCTGGCCCCTCCCTGCTGTTATTGGGAATATCAGGGGGCAATGGAGAAGACATCTTGAAAATCGGAATGACCAATCAGGAGGCGACACTAGCTGTTTGCCTGACTCATTGGGCGCAATCCTCACCTGGAGTTAGGCTGGCACAGTTAGGCCAGCAAAGTCTGGTCAGCTCAAGGGCCACCGTAAAGTATGTTTGGAGCACTCTCGGAGTCAGAGAGGCCAGCACACAGATGGACGCCATCCTCCCTGACTCCGAGAGTGGTCCAAACCCTTGTATCTGGCATTCTGAGGTAAATTTCTGAGGTAAAATTCTGAGGTAAATATGAGATAAATAAAGCAAAGTTTGACTGACACAGGGGGCACTGTAGAGCACATTTGGACCACTCTCGGAGTCAGGGAGGCCAGCACACAGATGGACGCCATCCTCCCTGACTCCGAGAGTGGTCCAAACCCTTGTATCTGGCATTCTGAGGTAAATTTCTGAGGTAAAATTCTGAGGTAAATATGAGATAAATAAAGCAAAATTTGACCGACACGGGGGCACTGTAGAGCACATTTGGACCACTCTTGGAGTCAGGGAGGCCAACACACAGATGGGCCCCATCCTTCCTGACTCCGATAGTGGTCCAAACACGCTTTACGGTGGCCTTTGTGCCAGCCAAACTTTGCGGGCCTAACTGTGCCTGCCTAACTCCCATTGGAATTACATTGGTTAGGATTACATGCCCATTGTCTGCATGCAGCCAGCTCTGTAAGAACAATAGACTGCAACCCTCTCCTGCGTTCTGCTGTCATCTGCTGTCTTCATTGCTCCTGGTGCTGAGGAGTCCAGCAAAGAGCGAGAACGTGATGAATATGTGCCTCGGAAGATGAAAGCTTGGAATGCTAACTAACGGGGTGGGAGGCAGAAGATACCAGATTGCAAAGCAGGCGTCCAGCAGCCCCCTCTCCATCCTACATCATCATGTCATTTTGGAATCAGAGAGGGGGGAAGGAGCCTCAGGAAGGTGAGGAAATCTAAGCCAGCAGAAGGTCTCTTGGTGAGCTCGCCATGTAACCAGAAGGCCACATCCGATTTGAATCATTTTGGGCTGTGTGCTCGCCACCACAGTTTAAGCCACTTGCAAATGTGCAAGATTTGCACCAAGCTAGAGACAATTTGCCTGGTCAATCCTATGGAAAAGAATTCTGCACAGTTTGGGTTTGTCCTGAGCCGCCTTTCTCTCTGTGCAAAGTGCACATGTTTGCATGAAATGTGGATCCCATGCATCTATGGGCTCAAATCTATTGGTATTCCCCATAGATTTTCCTGCTAGGAAAACCCACCTGCATGCAGACCCAAACTCCTCAAAAGGAAGGGCCAGGCAGACCCTTAAAAACAAAGAACTGAATCTGGTGATTATCAAAGGGGGATAGCTTCCTATATTAGTATTGTCCAGCATATACGCCAAAATGTCCCACATTCCTTACAAGGTGTGAAAGAAGACTACTGACTTGTTATATCGTGTTGCCTATTGCAACCTCCTGACCTGTTGATACTCGAATGCATTGGCTTTCAAACTTCCAGCAGGCAGAGAACCCATTTTACAAGAAATAGTCTTTTGAGGACCCCTTATTCTTGAGGATGGCCATCATGAGAGTTTCTGCATCAGCATCTATTGGGCCACCTTGAAAATGGATACAAAGGTTAGCTGGCGGCAAGTATCCCCTACAATAACTAGCACTGGGTAGCATATTGATTTGCAGTGTCTTGTGGGCCCATTCATTTGCTTTAGAGGTACTTTTTTTTAGGACCAAAAGAGTCTTCACCATTCCTTATTTCCATGTTAACAATGAAGGCTGCAATCCTATACACACTTAACTGGGAATATCCCACAGAACTTAACTTCTGCATAGGATTGCACTGTAAGAGAGATCATTTTACACACACACACACACACACACACACACACACTTATGAATCAAGATTTGTACTGAGCATAGCAAAAGAAATGCATTAGTGAATATTTAAACTGGAGAAAATTTGAATGGCGTAATCCATAACTGCAAAGATTACTTCTTCTTTTTTCTTTTTTAGATAAATCATAGGGAGCCATGTGGTTTGTTAGGGGGAAAAAACTGAAATCCAAAATAGGGAAATGCCTTTATTAGGATTACCTAAATATCACTGAGTGAGTAAGCGTCTGAGCAGGGCTGGCTCCAGGAGTGACACGGCCAATGAGGGGCATTCGCATGGGGCCCCCACTCGCCAACAAGAAAAGGGCTTTCAGTGCTGCACGCAGTGCCTGGAAATACCTGGTAGTGACAGGATGATGTTACTACCCGCTGCTTCCGGGAGGCCCATTCGGGGCAGTTCAGAGGCAGGGGCAAGTGGGAGGGCCCAAAGTAAAGCTGCTCTGCTCACCCCACTGACTGACGGCCCATAGAAATCCCAGCTGCAGCAAATCTGCTCATTGCTCTGTTGCACAGTCCCCTTTGGCCAGCCCTGCTTCCGAGTCCCAGAATTATTCTCCAGGCTGGATGTTAAACCAAACCAAATGGGGACTGAAGGTGAAATCCAGCCTGATTAAGAATTCCGGAGACCATGGAAGCTTGCTCACCTTTGGTCCTAGTAAAATGGTACCCTACTTTTGGTGGTGGTTTGTTTCGGAAAGGCCATATCGTTGGTCCTGTAACATGCATTCAAACTGATGTGGAGTCAGGTAATCGGGATTAAGCTACACTCAGAGGCGTTTCTACAGGGATGGCAAAGCTCTGTTTTGCAAGAAGCCTTACCCTGTCATGTAAATCCCTCCTCTCCCTTTCTGCTGTAGCCAGTAAGCAACGCCAAGATTGGCTAAAACGGTGCAGGAGAGGAGTGATTTCCACTGCAAGGTAAGGCTTCTTGCAAAACTTAGAGCTTTGCCATCCCTGTAGAAACGCCCCTGGCTACACTGCTTTTCCGTATACAAGTTAATCTGGTGCACATACTTGTACACAGCAGACATCCACATATATTGCTGGGCTCTAAGAATTTGCCACCAGAAAGTAGCTTTGGCTGTGCTCTCTTGGCAGAGGCGTTTCTACCGGGATGGCAAAGCTCTAAGTTTTGCAAGAAGCCTTACCCTGTTGTGTAAATCCCTCCTCTCCCTTGCTGCTGTAGCCAGCAAGCAACGCCAAGATTGGCTAAAACGGTGCAGGAGAGGAGTAATCTCCACTGCAAGGTAAGGCTTCTTGCAAAACTTAGAGCTTTGCCATCCCTGTAGAAACGCCACTGTCTCTTGGTGGCACATTATTTTGGTGCCCAACGGTGGATATTGATGCATTTGGGCCTACAGTGATCACTGAACTGTCTTCAAAATAAAGGTAACACTAAACAAAGAAATCAGGGAGCTATAGATATTATCCAAGGTGTGCATAAGTAAGTAGTGCATAGATAGATGCGCTAAATTATCCAACAGGTCCTTTCTGTTTATAGTTTGGAAGTCTTGTGCAGAGAACTCTGATTTCTAGTGGGTGCAAAAAGAGAATGACAAGTTAGAAAGGTTGCCAAAAATAAGGTGGAAAAGCAGTCATTATGTAGTAGTACAGTCATTATGTTTTAGTAGTACAGTCATTATGACACAACCATAGATATTTGCAACATGTAGCAGGAGACATGGAATTTCACTAAAAACCCCGATTCACCCCTCTGCTTGGGGGATGGTTCCTTTGGATCTAATGCAAAGACACAGCAAGTCCGGTGCATACTTCTGAGCAAGATGAAGATGCCATTCAAGTCTCCAATCTGCCCCCCCCCATCAAGAGAAAAAATCTCTCTAGATAACTCTAGCCACAGGGTGTAGTCCGGCAACAGCAAAAAACTGTCATTGGTCCAGTTAAAATCAATGACGTGCACAGCTAAATATATTGCTCCACTATTTCCACAGAACTTACAACCCAGGTCAAGCCTATGCATGTCTACTCAGAAATAAGTCCAATTTTAGTCAATGGGGCTTACTCCCAGGTAAGTGTAAATAGTCCCAAATGTGGCCTCAGTCCCAAATTCACAACTAGCTCTTGCTGGATTGTGCCATTAAGGGTGCGATCCTAACCTGGAGTTAGGCCAGCATAATTCAGCCAGCAATGTTTGGCCGGCACAAGGGTCCAAAGCATGTTTGGACCACTTTTGGAGTCAGGGACGATGGAGCACTTCTATGTGCTGGCCTCGCTTGACTCCGAGAGTGGTCCAAACGCGCTTTGCGGTGTCCCTTGTGCCAGCCAAACTTTGCTGGCCTAACTGCCAGCCTAACTCCAGGTTAGGATTGCGCTCTAAGTGAAAAGTAGATACACTTCAATGTACAAACAGACTAGCATATATGGAGACAAGCAGTAGCTTGAGCATGGCATCTGAATTGATCATCTATTAGACTTCATCCTACAATCTCACTTGCTCAGTCTCAATAACCCTCACTGAAGTAAATGTTATGAGTGTGTTACTTACAGTGTGGTAAGAATAGGTACCAAAACTCACATTGAACCTTGTCATTGGAAACCCCCATAGCAGCAACTTTTCCCCCACAGAGTACAAAGTTCTGTGCTAATGTCAAGATTCTAGTCCGTTATAGCCCACCTCTGAAATTTGCAAAGGAGCCACCCAAAATTCCCAAGCAAATATTTGGCAAAAAATTTATAGACCTTTCGATACAATCCCAGCAAAGAATGGATCGAGGTTAACACCCATGTTATGGTAATAGCCAACCACTTTTCAGTGATAAAGAAAAATCCTAAATGCTTTATGCTTTACATAAGAAAACTTCTGATCACCGCTGCCAGTTTGAAAAGGAGGGCTTAGCCACGCCTGTAATTCTTACCCCAGCACTGGAGATTTTGTTCTCATTACTCTGTGTAATTTCCTGATGTCTGGAACTTCTTTTTCTTTCTTTCTTTCTTTTTTGGAGAATTTTTTTTCTCTTGACACTTTGTGTTTCTAACACTGTATTCCTTGACTGTGTAAATAAGACAAGCCTGTAAATACATGCAGATGTAGATACCTTCTAGAAAACAAACATCAAAACAAAAAAAAATCTCAGAACAGAAGTGACCATGTGTAGCCTTCGGTGACAAATAAAAAGAATATTTTGTGTTTAAAAAGAGTGGAAGAGTTTTTGATGGCTTGGGATTTTATTCTTTGTTCAGGTGTGGATTTACAACAGGGCCTTGGGGAGTCTATAAAACAAAGGCTCAATCCTTTCTCAAATCTTTCCAATTTTACATACTTTCTTTTTAACAGAAAGCTAGCAAACAATTTATTCTTATTGCTATATACTAAGAGCAGACAAAGAATTAATCTATTTCATATGAACAGAAAATGTTGGGGTGCTGAAAATATTTTTTGCCAGTGTGCATAGGTGTCCCACTGGTCTTTGGGCACAATTTTTAAATCCCCTTTCCTGGGTCTGAACCCAATTAATTAATTAACTAATTAATTAATTAATTAATTAGAAGAATTTATACCCCGCCTTTCCCATGCCGAAGCAAATGCCCAAGGCGGCTTACATGAGCAGGCTAGTCTAAACTACCATTTTTTCAATGGGGTTTTTACATACAATATTCTTGTGATGGGCCAATCCTCAGGCCCAGATGTCGCCTTCACAGTGTGGTTCTCTCCTTTGGCTGCATGCCATCAAGCCTCAGCAGGCAATTGCAAGTCAAGCCTGGTCAGGTCCTCTGGGTGGTATACTGTTCTTTGCCGGCTGGCCTTCTCACACACTCCACCACAACTCTCACTTGCGGTGAGTAATCAGCTCCACAGCGACTCCGTTCGGCCACCACAGGTACTGCAGCTTGTCACAGTCTGGCATCCATCTCCCATCCAAAAACAAACCACAGATTCTCCTGCTCAGCTTCAGGCAGTATCAGCAGCTCAACCATCAGTCCATACCTCCTATAGACTATGATAAGGTGTCAGCATACTAAGGCTGGAGCTACATCAGCTTTCTTTGACCACTGTGCCACGGCCCATGGGTGTGCCACGAATGGCACAGAAGTTTGGGGGAGGGTCAATTAACAGTAGAGCCATTGGGGTGTGTGAATGCTGAGTTCTGTGACATGCACAATATACACCACCTCTAATGCTTCAACAGGTGGCCTGCAGAGTCCCTTAAACCTGCCATTCTCTGTCTTCCCCCATTTATTCCCCCTGTCCCACATTTTTCTGCATGGCCATGGTTGCCATTTGTTCGATAAGCCACGCAGACTCCATGTTTGTTTTTAGAAGGTTCCCGCACACACCCTTGTAGGCCCTTTAGATTAATGCTCTGAATCTTGTTCACACTCTCCCTTATTCACCTGACTGCAGTGGGCTTGTAAATAAGTTAGCTTTTGCAGTCCAAGTTTCTAACTCTTGCTCAGTTATAATCATGGAATATCACACAGCGACAAAAAGCCATCACTGGGGATTTCAAAGTGGGAGGGGTAGAGTTTCACTCTCACAACACCAGAACAAGGGGACATCCACTAAAATTGAGTGTTGGGAGAGCGAGAACGAAGAAAAGGAAATACTTTTTTACTCAGCAAGTAATTAATCTCTGAAACTCCTTGCCACAGGAGATGGCATCTGGCCTTTAAAAAGGGACTGGATTAATTTCTGGAGGAAAGGTCCATCACAGGCTACTGGCCGTGAGGCTTCCAAATTCCATATTTTCGAAGCAAGCTACCTCAGAATAGCAGGTGCAGGGGAGTGGCAGTGAGATGCAAGTATCTGGTTGTCTTGTGTGCTCCGTGAGGCATCTGGTGGGCCTCTGTGAGACACAGCAAGCTGGACTAGATGGGCCTTTGGCCTGATCCAGTGGGGCTGTTCCTATGAGTACATGTCGGAAGAGGAGCATCTGATTCTGGAGGCTGTCAAAGAAATGCTGTGGAGAATCTTGTCTGTCCACCAGTGTGTTTACCTCAGGATTTACCTCAGAATGCCAGGTGCAAGGGAGTGGCCACAGAATGCAGGCAGCCTGTTGTCCTCTGTGCTCCCTGAGGCATCTGATGGGCCCATACATACGGTGCAATACAGGAAACTGGACTAGGTGGACCTTGGCCTGATCCAGCAGGGCTCTTCTTATGTTCTTAAAGTAATTCTCCCTGCACCGATCTTGTCTCACCCAACTCAGATACATAATGACTAGCCTGATATTGCGTCCCATCAATCCATTGGCTTTGCTTCAAAGCTTGCCCATTACCACAATTGTGAGGTAGTGAAGCCTCCATTCATTCTGAAGCCTGGCTCGCAACCTGCCTTGAGGCGGGAGATTTGCCTCACAAATTCCACACAGTAAAGCCTTGTGCAGTAACCTCACTCCATGCAGCCTGGCCATGCCTTTTAGAAGACCATTGCAGCGCACCTCACAAAATGGTTGTGGGATTCCACTGGGCAGGTGCTGTGGAGAGCTTGCCCCTCACTCAGCCATTTTCCACATCATATTTGAAAGGTTACTTTGAGACCCACCAGTGTACATTTGTTTATGAAACAACATTACGAAGCTTGGCCTCCCCTCCAGACCGTTACATGGTCAAATTAGATGCGCCTGTTAAAATGTGATGCAGACTGACTACTCAAACCCTTTTATTTATGCCTCCAACCACAGCAAATGAGAATCGTTGCCTGGCGCTGCATAGCCATCTTCACGCTAAAGGACTGTCTTGCAGTAGCCTCTAGGTTGTGTTGCGTAACCACGTCTAATCAGTCCCAATCCGAGGGGACTTGCGTGCCCTGAAGGGATCAAAAGGAACTCGAGAATGTGACAGGGTTTGGCCAACAACCTCCTTAATGGGAAATTCTGTTGGCCTTCTTTCAGCGCACTGATTTTCAGCGCACTTCTGTCAGCGCACCAGCTTACAAACCCCACAGTAGGCCAAGAGAAAACAAAAATACTCTAAGGACTACGGAAAGAAACCAAACACACAATCTACAAAGGCTCTGCTTTTCTTTTGCAGCAGAGCCGGCAAAGAACAAAAAGAGGATTTCTTTTTAAACAATGAGGTCTTGTGACCTCTGTCTCTCAGAGTTCATCCTGTATTTTGCTTTAGGCCTGTGGATTGTTGCTTGATTTTAGAGTCCATGATATTAATATAACCATGAATAAAATAAAACAAAGAGGGAGCTTTACTGGTAACACAAGGGACACCATAAAGTGCATTTGGACCACTCTCGGAGTCAGGGAGGATGGTACACATCTGTGTATTGGCCTCTCTGACTCCGAGAGTGCTCCAAATCTATTTTACAGTGTCCCTTGTGCTGGCCTAACTTTGCTGGCCTAACTGTGCCGGCCGAACTCCAGGTTACAATTGCGCCTTGAAAGACTTTAGAATATGGGATAAATGGTGTACAAAGTTATCATCATCCTAATAACCTCAAACACTTACCCTATCCTTCCCCTCCCCCACTGGTGCAGCCATGCCAAAAATGAACACACAACCATTGCGGGGGAAGCAATGGATTGGGAAGCTTCATTACGGAGAGGGGATTTAAATCCCCTTACCTCCATGTAAGCCTCCCAACACACAATAGGTCTCCTCGGACCTGTGCTAGCAATTTCACTAATGCAGTGGTGTAGCTAATGAAAGTGTAGCCGGGTCCAGAGGGCAAAATGATGCCCTCCTAAATGACATCACAACAGGAAGTGACATCACTGTTTTATTTTCGTTTTCTGGAGATTTTTTTTACCATAACTTTTGATAGAATGAAGATAAAGGTTGAGTATCCCTTATCCAGACGGCTTGGGATGGGAAGGTGTCTAGAATTCAGATTTGTCTGAATTTTGGAATAATTGCATAAATATAATGAGAAATGCTTCCTCTTACTGGATTTCAGACTAGTCTGGATTTCGGATGTCTGGATAAGGGGTCTTCTACCACTATTACACTATGATTTGTTCAATTGCATTATGCGTGAAACTCTGCATCGAATGATATATAACATGACAGTATCATTCCTAAAAACCGTGATTTTTAAATGACAGCTTTATTTTCATTTTTTTGGCCATAACGTTTGATAGAATGAAGCTATTACAGTCTGGTTTGTTTCACTGCATTTCTACATGACATTTCACATCAAGTGACATATATACCATGACAGTATTATTCCTAAAAACAACGATTTTAACAAACTGTAATTTTTACATGACAGTTGTATGTTCGTTTTCCGGGGTTTTGGCCATAACTTTTGATAAAGACATGATCCTCCAGTTTGTTCCATGGCATTCTGCATTAAATTACCTTCCCAATGATATATAACATGATGGTATTATTCGTACATAGCAAGATTTTCACTATTTGGGCCACCAATGTCAAGCTCAGCTTGTTGCCCCCCCCAAAGCTTGTCGCCTTGTGCAATTGTACTCTCTGCACCCCCTTAGCTATGTCACTGCTTGTAAATCAAACTGGAAGTGTCTTTTGGGGTTCTTTTGTAGCATAGACGCGGTGGACCGTAGCCGGCATCGGGTGGCATTCTGGATAGCGCTGCCCCGACAACAACCACACCAACACTCTTTACCCATACCAATACATCGCATGCTTTCTCTCCCCCACATGCTGCCAGTGTTTTCAATCTAGGGGACCAGTCAGAAGTGGTTCAGGAAGCGTCTGGCATATCACTCAGCCTCGAGCTGCTCTGTTTTGCCGCTGTGGGTGCCGCTTCTGATAAGATCGAAACAGTCCAAAGCAGTCAGGGATCTGCTCTGGCAACTACTTTATATGAGCATGTACCAACATATTGGAACCATTATGTATGTAGTTCTTTCCTGCCAATAAATCAGAATTATTTAATACGGGAGAAAATACATCACGGTATTTATGGGTGCCACAAGGCTTGCGCGTATGGCCACGCTAAAAGCATGCATTACTGTACGGAAAAGATAGGGGTGGGGGACTGAAAATACCTTGCCTTAGAAAATAACACAAGAGGAACCCTGTGGGACCTGGAGAGATACAGGGCTATGAAACATGCGCACCCGCTGTGATTTGTTGGATGCAATAGGCTCGGCTTTCAATAAAAGGCGGAAAGCCAAACGCTGCCCCTCTGAGTCCAAACTGTAACAAGGATTTAGAATTATGTTATCTGCTGTTCTGCAATGTGGCAGGAACATCATGAATGTGGCGATAGTGGGGATGGAAGAGGCAGGGGATTAGGGGAGCTGGACAGATAGCAGACTCGTCCCCTCTGTTTTGCCTTCCTTAGATTTTTTTATTTTTTATTTTGCTTCTGATGATACGAGAATTAGGTTTGCTGCATCCCATGGAGCAGCTATGACTTGGCACCATAGAGATAAATGCCCCTCAGGGAGACAGACCAACAGCATAATCTTACACCTGTTTATTAAGAAGGAGGCCCTAGTATAGTGAATTCCACAGGAGTTGCTCTCAGGTAAGGATGCTGAGGACTGCAGCTGAAATACAGTTTGGACAAAAGGACCCAAAGACCTGGGTGTCTTATAGTTTCCTATCCAACACCGCAAATAGTGTGGTGTAGTTATTAGCTAGTATCAGATTAGAGCGTAGGGACTCAGGCTGAAATCCTGTCTCAAGCCTAAAGTAGTCACATTGTGCAGAATGTACACTCAGAGTGCAATCCTAACCTGGAGATAGACCAGCACAGTTCGACCAGCAAAGTTTGGCCAGCACAAGGGCCATTGTAAAGTGCGTTTGGAACACTCTTGGAACTATTAAGTAAGTAAGTAAGTAAGTAAGTAAGTAAGTAATTTACATATCCCGCCTTTCTGCCCCATGGGCACCCAAGGCTGCTTACAACAATAAAATACAATAAAATCACAATTTACAATTAAAAACAATAATTAAAAACAACATTAAAATAATTAAAATTTAAAACAAGCCCCGTGGATCTTAAAATGTACAGAGTCTAAAAAACCAACCAACCAGCCAGCCTGCCTGTCAACAATTAAAAGCTTGTTGAAATAAAAAGGTCTTCAGCCCCCGCCAAAATATTACCAAAGAGGGAGCAGTTCTCAGTTCTAAGGGGAGGGTATTCCAAATTTGGGGGGCCACCACCTAGAAGGCCCTATTCCTGGAATTAGGGAGGATGGTGCACGTCTGTGTGCTGGCCTCTCTGACTCCGCAAGTGGTCCAAACATACTTTACAGTGTCTCTTGTGCCGGCCTTGGCTGGCCTAACTATGCCAGCCTAACTCCAAGATAGGATTGCACCCTTAAAGACGCATTTCTGCTCTTAAGAAGCCACATGAGATCCGGATCAGACCGCAGCACACCAGGAAGGGCAACAATGAACTGTGTTATGTACACTGAATATGTCTTAACAGCCCAATCCTAACAAAAGCCTGCACCACCGGAATGCACATTCTACCAGTGCAGGCTGCCATGAAAGTGCCATAAAAAGCTTTCTGTCCATGGGCACAGCCAGTGTGCCAGCAGGAAGGCCAGAACCACCCCGTCCAGACTGGAGGAGGTAACCCTGACACAGGGGAAGAACAGGACAGGGGAGGATGGGGAGGGGTCGGAAGGGCGGGGGAAGAGGGTGGAATGGGAAGAGACAGGTGGGATGGGCAGATTGGACCAAATCCTGACCCCCTTCCTGGCCTGATCTACCTACATGGATCAACACGGATTTGCATCAGAATATCTCTGGCACAGGTCTATGTTGACCTGTTGAAGCTGCTAAACCTACCCTGGGGCAAAGGGGAAAATGTCCCCTTACCCTGAGGAGACCTCCAGCAGCCAAAAATCCCCCCCGCAGGTTGCAGCACAGCCCATGCGAGCACCAGTGCATCGCTGTGCGGGGATTTCGTGAGGATTGGGCTGCCCATGAATCTTCAGTTAGGTTTCACATAAGTCACTGGTTATGTTAAAACCTGTGTTCTATTGTCAGCCCAATCTTAGAGTGCAATCCTAATCTGGAGCTAGGCCGGAACAGTTAGGCCAGCAAATTTTGGCCAGTACAAGGGAGGCCGTAAAGTATGTTTGGACTACTCCCGGGGTCAGAGAGGCCAGCACACCGACGTGAGCCATCCTCCCTGACGCCGAGAGTGGTCCAAACACCACTCCCTTGTATCTGGCACTCTGAGGTAAATTTCTGAGGTAAAATTCTGAGGTAAATATGAGGTAAATAAAGCAAGGTCTGGCCAGTACAAGGGACACCGAAAAGTGTGTTTGGACCACTCTTGGAGTAAGAGAGGCCAGCACACAGACGGGCGCCATCCTCCCCGACTCCGAGAGTGGTCCAAACGCCACTCCTTTGTATCTGGCACTCTGAGGTAAAATTCTGAGGTAAATATGAGGTAAATGAAGCAAGGTCTGGCCAGTACAAGGGACACCGAAAAGTGTGTTTGGACCACTCTTGGAGTCAGAGAGGCCAGCACACAGACGGGCGCCATCCTCCCTGACTCCGAGAGTCGTCCAATTGCTCTTTACGGTGGCCCTTGTGCCGGCCACACTTTGCTGGCCTAACTGTGCCAGCCAGACTCCAGTTTAGGACTGCACCCTTAACCAACTTTCCAGGGCCAATATAGCAATGCCAATGGGGTGTACGCTGCATCCTGCAGTGTGGGGAGAATTAACAGAGGCCTGAACGTTTGTTCCCTCACCTTGGGGCTGCATTGCAGTTACATCAGGGCCGGAAAGTTGGGATTGGACTGTAAATCTGTTGGTTTTACATACCGTGTTTGTTATTCAACAGAATACCAGGTTATGAACCCAGCCTGCTTGTGTGCGTGTCCCCTTCTGTTGCTTGTAAGATAGCCAGCCAATATTTTACAGTTTCACATTAAATAGGCGAGCCGGGCTAGTCTGACGACAAGGCACGCAGCAGTAGCTTTGGGGAAAGAAATGTGGTGTTCCATTAAAAAGGCAGGACATTTTTATCGTGTTGTTGGCAGAGGAGAACAATCTGAGGCATGCCTGCACTTAACAAGGAAGCATTTATGGGTACAAACTGTCTGGAAAATCTAGGACAAAACGTAGACAGGTGTAAAAGAACAGCAAAATATTTATTTCCTCTCAACTTGTCTTCGGGGCTCAACTCCCCCTGTGCACCCGCTTGAGGGGAAAAGCAGCAAGTGGCTACTGCCTGAACACAGGACGCATAATACAGAGTCACAACAAGGTGACTGCAAAACTCTGTAGTGGGGGCATGAAGCATTTGGCCAAAAAACACCACTGGCTGCAGGAAAAAAAGCAGTGAAAGACACAAGAGTTGATTACTGCTTAATTCAACAGTGGCCAACTTTGTTGGTCAAAAGGGGCCACAGAAAACCCTTTTATCAAAATTCCACAATTTCTTAAGGCTCAGCATGAACTCCTAATGGATGGGAACTTAAAATGGTACAGTGGGAATTAAGCTAATCCCTTTACAGACAATTGCCTACTTTACCTTTACCTACTGGGGGGGGGGGGTGTCCAAGGGGTCACATGGATCCGCCGCCTGCCCTCCGGAGCTGTCCCTGCCTGTTCTCCAGGGCCCTCCCGAGGGCCGGGGAGGTTTCCTGCAGTGGCCAAAGACCCTCCAAAGGCTTACTGCAGCCTTTGGAAGGTCTTTAAGCATCACTTCCGGTTTTCACCGAAAAGGCAGAACACTGAAAACTGGAAGTAAGCCTTAAAGGCCTTCCAAAGGCTGCAGTAAGCCTTTGGAGGGTCTGTGGAGTGTGTGGGCGTCACAGGAGGCTCCAGATGAATGGGGGGCGGCCAGCAGGTGGCAGCAGCGTTGCTGTTGCTGCCTGGAATGGCTCCAAAGGCAAGTGGACAAAGCATTCAGTACTGCAGGCACCGCAATGAGCTGTGTCAGAAGCCCTCCCACTTGCCAGTAGATGCCATTCCAGGCACCAAGTGGGAGGGCTACTGACACAATGCATTGTGATGCCTGCAGTATTTACCATTTTTCTCCCCTTTAGCTACACCACTGGCGTGGGCAGCACAGTCCTGTAGATGGTGCAGGGTTGTGCTGACACTGCGCACCTAGCACTGACACGGGGGTGCCGATCTGAACCCCGGCTTCAGCGCTCGAGCAGCGCTGGCCCTGCTGCGCCCGTGCTAAGCCTCTCTCACGCCGACCAAAGCATGCTCCCTTGCCATGGGGATGATCCAGCCTCACCGATACTGAACGAGGACATGGCGTTGGCTGGCCGGCCTCATCATTCCAGTGCAGTATAGGATTGCGCCCTGAGTGAGTTAGCCACAGTGGCGGATCTAGGGGGGCAGGAGGGGCACGAGCCCTGGGTGCCAACTTGGGGCTGTCTAGGGGGGCGCCAGTGGCCCCTGCCACATTGCTCGGGTAGACCTGGGCTCCGGAGCCCAGATCTACCCATTAGAAACAGCTATGGATAGATCTGGGCTCCGGAGCCCAGGTCTACCCGTGGCCATTTCTAATGGGTAGATCTGGGCTCTGTGGGGCCCTGGTCTACCCGTAGCGTTTCTAATGGGTAGATCTGGGCTCTGCGGGGCCCTGGTCTACCCATGACTGTTCCTAATAAGTAGATCTGGGTTCTGGAGCCCAGGTCTACCTGTGCAATGTTGCAGGAGCCACTGACG